>OZ038486.1:132806706-132814206 GCA_964036315.1 Acanthosepion esculentum | reverse complement strand
ATTTCGGCTATATCTTTCCCAGCCGATCTTTTATAATACATTTGAAAATAATGAGACCAGTTTCTGATTATATCTGACATTTGGATCCATATGCTATGAACTACGAATCTTCTCAAGAAGGACAGTGAACGTAAATGCTAAGTGAATGTGAAAAAACACACCTGAGAAAATGAAATAATTGGTCATTTTCACATTCCCTGAAGGTTATCGACTTCGTTAAATAT
Organism: Acanthosepion esculentum; assembly: GCA_964036315.1. Classification (NCBI taxonomy): domain Eukaryota; kingdom Metazoa; phylum Mollusca; class Cephalopoda; order Sepiida; family Sepiidae; genus Acanthosepion; species Acanthosepion esculentum. The sequence continues at coordinate 132,813,982 of OZ038486.1, read as the reverse complement.
TTTTAAAAAGGGGCAGCAGTTGAAAGTAAGTGTTAAAAAAAGAGCAAAGGTCATCAAAAAAGGGATCCGAATGAATGAATATCTAATATCGATCACAATATATATATATATATATATATATAAAACACAATGAAATGTTGTATAGACGGATCTCTCAAAATGGTTTCATTCTTTCTTAATACGATATCTCTTTGTTACGTGGTTTTACTTAGGTTTACTCGAAGCGAACAGAGCTCGCACTACCACAACATAGGAATATCTTCTTCTTGTAAAATATTTTGCCAGTTTAATTTTGTATTACATTATCTTTGAATAGGAATTCAATAAAAAAAAGATTTTTAAAATACTTTATTCCTGCTTATCGCTTCTTGACAAGGAATTGGATTCAAAGCAAGTGAATTTGAATTCTTGAATGAAAGACCGCACATCAAACGAAATCTCAAACTAGAAAATAACATTTACATTAGAAACTTAATTATATTATAATCCACTTATATGAAGCGTAATACATATGTATGTATTTTTTCAATCAATTCGCCCCAAGAAAGACGGCTGCTGAGAATGAACAAAAGATATATAAACATATACTACTATTCAAAAGATTGAGGAGGATCGTGAACCGGGCGAAAGGGGAACATATGTCTTCCTGTTGAGGTGAAAAATAATTAATAAATAAAATTTCACAGTTCAGACGAAGACGTTAGTAGTGTACAGTAAACAAAGGATATATATATATATATATATATATATATATATATATATTGTGTGTATTTAGGCAGCATTTTTTCATTCATACATGTTTCATTAAATAATATAGATAAGTGTTGTCTATATATTTTATGTAAGTTCTTTTCATATCGTCTGATAAGCTTAATAACATTATCATTAAACAATGACAGAAAATCACAATATTGATACATATTTTTTAATCCAATCTAAGCTTTCGGCTTACATAAGCCATTATCAAAGATGACAATTACACAATATATTAAGCAATACACGAACAAGAAATTGATGATAGTCTGTTTTTGTTTACATGGATGATTTCCAAGCAACGATAAACACGTGCATATAAGACGCTGAAAGCTCATGACGTCAACCATGACCACGCGAGAGTGAATCCGATGAGTATTGAGTATGGAAAGCCGTTGGTATGAACCAATGGCTTCTGTTACTAATTATAGGCATTTAAGGACATTTGTGGAGATTTCATAGTTTATTTTGTTCAGGTTAGGTTTCAACTGTTTTATGTATATAGCTTCAAGAATTTTTAGTCTTTTTTATTCTTTTCATGTTTAAGTATAGTTGTGTTCTCGACAAGGATTTTCCGGAATTGTGTATGCGGCCAGGCGTGTTGTTTTAAATGCCTAAAAATGTTAGAGTTATCATTCAAATGTAGTGTCAAGCGTCGTGAAAGCGAGTTTGTGGTGTGACCAACATAGATATTATTTAGTTCGTTGGGCACCTGAATTTGTACTATATTATTTAATGAAACATGTATGAATATATATATATATATATATATATATATATATATATATATATATATATATATATATATACAGTCATCCACAGACAGACTGTTTCGCTGTATCACAGCTCCTCAGTGCGGCTAGACGTCAGATTGCTTCAAGTCGGGATCGAAACCCGACTGGTTTGATATCAGTCGCACGGCATAAAGGAAGGGGATTTTAACGTTTTTGTCTATACGAAATACGTAAGCGGCTCGGAGAACTCAATTCATACTTGAAGAATAATACTGAATAGCAGTAGGACCCGCTGCTTTTTTAAATATATATATATATATATATATGTGTGTGTGTGTGTGTGTGTGTGTGTGTGTGTGTGTGTGTGAGAGAGAGAGAGAGAGAGAGAGAGCGTGCAAATAATTTTAAATTCATCTGTGTCTAATCTTCGAATATAAATCGATTTCTGGATAAATTGTTCAAAATTCTTGTTTAGTTCGTTGTTTTCTTTTCCAAGTACTTTCGACAGTCTCAGTCATTTTCAAGAATTGGCTAATGTCTGTGCGGTAGAAAAGATTTTGTAATGCTAGATTTCAAATTAATTCCAATATACACGTGTTGTATCAGTGACGTCTTCTTTTAAACGATTACCCAGAGATTGACTGCGGCGAAAGAGAATGTATCGAATAGTTTGAATTGAATTTTGAAATATAAAACACATATTAATCCACAGTAATCTCTCAAAACATGTCGACGAGCAAACAGAATTAGTTGTAAATAATTTTATAAAATATAATATAAATAACTGTCCTGATAAATCTAGACAAACCAACATTAAGCTCTCATTAACCGTAACTGGATTCACCTAAGCTAAAAAAAATGATAACGATATTAAAAATATAATTTTCCTGTACATAACACTTGATGTTTCCAATAAATACCTTATATTTATCATTTGCGACAAAAGTTTAAAAAATCTAAATATATTACCAAGAAGTTTGGACCTAAAACATTCCGTAAATTACTTCCTAAATTCTGATATAATTTGGAAGATATTATATTCAGTATCAAGAATAAGAAAACAACATCAAATCCTTACATTAACCAAACATGCATTACGCATACTTGTATATAGCCTCTCAAAACCTGCTGCAATTCGTTTACATATCAAACTTTACATATACCCAAAATGACGTGATTATTATGTAACACAAAGGTTGACCGATCGATTGGGTTTGGACATCCAATTAGTCAAGAGGACTGTAAGTAGTTTTTTATCTGAGCCTGGTAAGAATAAAATGAAGATGCGAATTCTTTTAAAAAAAAACAATTACACCCTGTGGTTCTCCCGAAGTGTGTTGAGGATACCAATTGATGGAGCGCGAATACAATGAAGAAAAAACTATGAAAAGAAAGAGAAAGTAGACAGTTCTTAGACACATAATGTGGAAGAAAGACTTGAAGAATTAAATACTCACTGGGTATAACGAAACTAAAAGGAAAGGGGATGGCTGCAAGGAACTTATCTGATTTTTTTTTGCGAAAGGATGGAGGAAAGGAGAGTAAGATCTTTGGGAAAAGGAAAAACGTTGCTAAGTGTTACAAATAAGAAGAATTTACGTATGGCCATGATCGCCAATGTCTTTTTAATCATTTCACGCGAAACAAGGCGGAAATGCCACCGGTACGCAGGGAGTTAATCTAAATGAAAACGAAAGAGAGGAATGAGTACAGGGAGGATTGAGAAAAGGATAAAAGATGAACGGGATTCAAGAAGATAGCGGTTTACAGTGCATTTAAATTTTTGGAGACTGCACTTATCAAGGAAGTAAATAAACAGAAGGGAGTCCCACAAGTGGGAAATGTGAGGAAAGAATCTGTTAAAGTAGAAGTGGCGGCTGAATTTAGCTATTTCAACAATAAAATGGTGGGAACTAGATGCCAGTCTAGTAGCACGCTTAAATTTATGTAGTCAGAGTACCAGGAACAAAAAGCTTGTTAGAGCAGTTACCATGAAAGTATTTGTAGAACAAAAAACAGAGGAAAACTACACCATGTCGATGAGAAAGTTACTGAAGTCTAGATGCCAACTCAGGATTGGTTATATTGGAGATCATTCTGTGAATTCTGTCAAGAATCTCGAGATTAATATCAGTAACGTCAGATGAGAAATCTCAGCACTATCCAATGTAAAGAACAATGGTAGATTTGTAAATCTGCAAGATGAACTCTGATGAGACTTAGGTACCTGATAGATGGTATAGTCGTTTGTTTCTTTTAAGTACATTTTCCGCCACCTCTCTTCTTATTATGACCATACAGTCTATTAAGTTTACACTTTTTCCCAGAGAACAGTGTTTACAGTGGCCTATGACAAGTTTTTAACCACCCTTGATTACAATAATTTTGGTTCGTTTAATAACGTCTCTTCTTCTTTTTCCGTGTTAGTATCAAGATACTCTCATCTATGAACAATAGTTGACTTATATCTTGCAATAAAAGTTCATAGAAGTAAGGAAATTAGTGAATTTCAACAAGGGCAAATAATAGGATGGCATCAGTGTGGCAAGTCAAATAGAGAAATTGCTAGGTTTTTCCAGGTTAATCATCAAACGGTTAATAATATTGTCAAGAAATTTAAAGAAGAAGGCCAGTGTCGTGTGGAAGAACGTTCAGGAAGACCAAGCATCGTTCCTGAGTGAATGAAAAGGGCACTGGATAGCGAAGTCATCAGACCGTCGTCAGAGCGTCAAAGATGTTGCCACCAGCATGGAAATATCGCCATATGCGGTGAGAATGATTGAAAGAGCTAGGCTATCAAAGAAGAGATTCAAGAAAGAAGTCCTTGATTTCAGAGATTAACAGGAACAGGCGTATGGACTGGGTGAGTGAAATCGAGAGCAACGTAAATTTTGCTAATATTCTAATTTGAGACAGGTTTATGTTTGGAGAAATAAGAATGAGAGTTGGAACAGTGAATGTCTGCAGGCGACCGTGAAACATGGAGGGATATTGAGTAAAGGTTTGGGACGTTGTCTGGTTTAGAGGGAAATCGGAGCTGATTCTTGTTGACGAATGGTTGAATGGTGCAAAATACTGTCAAATATTAGAGAAAGGAGTACTCCCACTATTTGAAACCAATCAAATTGGCAAGAATGTCTACCTTTTTCAAGAGGATGGAGTGCCATATCATATGAGCAAAGTAGAAAAGGCCTGGAAGGAATCGCAAGGAATCAAGTCAATGCCCTGAGTAGTCCAAAGTTCTGACATAAATCCAGTAGAGAACGTTTGGGAGCAACTTGACCGAAGATATCGAGGGCGTGCAACCTAAATCATGTCAGTGTCAACCCTTAAAGAAACATTGCTAAAGGAGTGTCAAAATATGGATCAGACGATTGTTGATAACTTGATCAAATCCATGAAAAATCGAATACAAGCACTGAAACTAGCAAATGGAGGACCTACTCTATACCAGTTCAAAATACTGTTTATTTAGGTTGAATAGGGATTACGTAATTACATTTTGAAATTAGATGTTGTTTATTTCTCCTGGCTAAAAAGATTCCTAGGCCACTGTATTGCAGTTTTTCCTTACAGCTTTTTCTAATCATCTTATGCAAATAATCAGTGCTCAATGTTATGCTTTACTCTTTGCAGAATTACCAATTTCCATTCGCTGATTAACCTAATGTTTTTTTTTTAAATCGTCTCTTTATTTGAATTCTAAAGTTTTCATTCTTTAAATATATATTTCCCATCACTCTGAAGTAAACTTTAACAAACGTTTTCCTATCTCGACAAAATTACATTATAAACAACACTTTCAGCCAGACATTTTCCGCAAATTCATTTTATCATGGTCCTGTGTCTCTTTTACATTCTTATTATAGTCATGGCTACCGAGTGCGGAATATGAGAGAAACATTTTTTAAATGTTCTATTAATAATAATAATATTAATTCATGAAACTTACTTTTTTTATGCGTTTAAATAAATCAATACAGATTAAAGAAACTGTGATTAAACAATTATCTTAACTTATTCCGATAATTCCGGTCGATTAATTCGTAGTAACGTGAAATGTCAGACCAAAATTATGCTTACTCCGAGCGCCAGAGGAAATAAGACCCAAACTAACTTTACCGAGCTTAAAAAATATAGATTTGTATAAACGTTTTACGAGAAACGCAATAAAAGGTAACGCAGCTTAAATTCAAAGGCCGTTATACGTAATGCACACTTATTTAAATATCAGCGGGGCATCGATTTAAAATTTTTTAGATAATAAATATAGGCGAAAATAACGCTTGTAGTATAAGAAAATCGCATTAAAAATAAATAATTTCCTCATATATATATATATATATATATATATATATATATATATATAAATATAAAAGTGAACATAGACGTCAACACTTAGAGGCGACAGTCTGTTTCATGCTAGATGCAATCGTCAGGCAACTAGTTTCTCATGCGATCTAATTTTGTTTTGCTTTTCGGATGATGAATTATATAAAAACTGTCCGAATGTTCTTTTTATTCGATCGCTTCGGCTATACATTTAGCCATTTTCAAGGATTATATTTTAACTGTTAAAAATGTGCATGAAAGAAGAGTTGCTGCCTAAATACACACACACACACACACACACACACATATATATATATATATATATATATATATATATATATATATATAATTGATGAGGTGAATGTATCCCAATGTGTAACACACACACGCATGCAAACTAACATACACACACACACACACACACACACATATATATATATATATATATATATATATATATATATAGAGAGAGAGAGAGAGAGAGAGAGAGAGATAGATAGATAGATAGAGAGAGAGAGAGTGAGAGATGGAGAGAGAGAAAACGCGCTTGCCGAAGCACGGTGGAGTAATGGATAGCGGTTCGGATTGAGGAATCGGAGATAGCCTTGACAAGCAACAATTCTGGGAAAAGGAGAACTCAGAATTCAAAAGTTGTGCAGCGACGTTTCCGGACCGTGTGGTATGTAGTGCAGCAAGTCTCTGTATTCGGCACTTCAAAAACTGTGGTTGGTTCTACACAAAGCCTTCACCGCTATAATCAAATAATATGAGCTGGTGTCTGGCTGTCGGTTCCTAAGAAATCAGCTGCTTGACCCACATACGTCAAATACGAAGGGAGAGTCCAGCATATATATATATATATATATATATATATATATATATATATATATATATATATAAAAGTGGACATGGAAGTCAGCACTTAGAGGCGACAGTCTGTTTCATGCTAGTGCAATCGTCAGGCGACTAGTGCTGTTATTTTTCTCGGCTGTTTATATAAGGGTCAGTGGTGCATTATGGGTAGTATATTTTGGCGGTTACTTTTACCGGAAGTCGCTTATTTGTTTATTTATTTATGTCAAATTATTTTGCTTGTTTTTTGTTTGTTTTTTTATTTTTATTTTTATTTTTTATCTTATATATTTATTTATTTATTCTTTTATTTTGATCGGTGTTTTTGGTTAACGTAGTAAAAATTTGTTTATATAGCTTATTGTTGGTAGTCTATAATGGCCGCCATTTTCCGGAAATCGCTTGTTCGCTTATTTATTTGGGTCAAATTGTTTTGCTTATTATTATTATTTTTATTTGTATAACAGTTATAACTTTCGTCCGTTCTTTTGTTTTGATTTTATTTCGCATATACTAACAGGTGTGGTTTTGTGATTTGTTTGGAGTAGTTTATTTTGCTTATTTTATTGTTGTTTGTTCATATATTTATTTATTTTTCTATTTTA
>OZ038486.1:132789206-132801706 GCA_964036315.1 Acanthosepion esculentum | reverse complement strand
ATCTTAATATTATAACAAAAAATGGATAAAGTAATTAAATAATAAAATTAATGATTAATTAAATGGCATTCTTTTTGTGTAGCCTCGTTTTCAATAGCTGTTACACATGACGTCACGCTAGACTATTTTAAGCGACGAACTTAGCGGAGAATACCGGGATTCAGGCAAAGAAATTCTAACGGTAACTGTATCGACGAGCTACTTTCGCTGGTTCCCAAACTGCACGAATTTAAACGTGCTACTAGGTTGTCATCTCAGTCCCGCCTTTCACTGTCGAATCTGTTAAATATAGCCGGCCCTTTTACTCCAATAGCTTCATGTCTTGCACTTGCCGTGTGTGGAACTCACTTCATCTTATTTGCTTCTCTGATAGCTTTAATCTCCAAATATTCAAATGCAATGTCTGTCGACATCTCCAGATGCTTTGATCTAATTCCCTCATCCTTCTCTTCATCCTTTCCTCTATCACGTCTCTTTACACTTACTCCCATTCTCTGTAATCCCTTGCGTGCTAGTGACACTGCCGCCTTGCTTGGAGTGAAATGCTTAAAAAATAAAATAAAATAAAAGCCATATATTGGTAATGTATTTATTGAACAAAGTAATTAATAATAACAAAACAAAAGTCATTGAAACAAAGCAAGTTCAATCGACCAATAATGACAATTCCAGAACAACGTAACTATAAACACTTTTTTCTATCCTCTGCCAGCCGCTATGATGGAGAAAGCATTACCTCGAACCGTCGCCAGTGAGACACGCTGCAAGAGCCACTCCGTTTCTTGATGCTCGTTCCTTAATCGAGACGCAATCGCACCAATCCTCCGAAGGAACACCATCGAACGAGGGCCAATAACCCCTGAAGTCTCCACTGCCACAGGAGTAAAAAAATATCTATCAGCAATAGAAGAATATTTAGCTATTTTTTTTAATCTCTGCGTCTCGGGCGACGAACCCCGGCTCAACCGCGGACCTGATCAAATAAAAGCTATGACTCATATTACGATATGGTCTGAGAGGAATAATTTAACAGAATCCTTAACGTTCTATCTTCGGTGACTTTACGAAATTCTTTTGAATCTGGGATCAATAATTTAACGAATTTATTAGCGTTCTAAGGGCAAAGGGTTTCCTCAAAGATATATGTTCAATAGTTTGAAGGGATATTTAAAATGGAGGTACAATAATTTTGCAACTTCCTCAAAAATCTGGGTAACTGATTTAATATCATTTTAGTTCCATAAGTTACCAGATTCTTCTAATTAACTGGATAATAATTGGCACATTTCTACAAGGTATGTGCATAATAACTTTGGTTTCCTCAAGAATCCGGATTCAGTTATTATTTCTTTAATTTAGATCCAGTAATTTAATTGAATTCATAGATTAATTCCTCCTATTTACGCTGATATGGATTTTTTTACGTTAATTTACCTTAATTTACGTTTTCCTTTGTCGGGACTCCATTTAAGAAAAACATTATTACGGAATTTTAGAATCTAGCCGGTTACAACACACTGGAATTTATTTTAAAAAGGAACAGCAATATCTCGTCAGAGAAATTATTTCTGGTCCCAGACACATTTTTCTAAATCATCTCACAATTAAAACACAAAAATCTAACCATTAAAACAGCCCCCCCCCAATTAAAGAAACACATCAATCTGAGCCACTTTAAGGTAGACTGTTTTTATTAAAGACACCCAACTGCATAACCACACAGAACAAACTACAGACGATATCCGTCGAATCGTTTGGTTTTCAATTTCCCGCCATGACAACGAAAAACCTCATACTCCACAAACTTAATGATAAGTAACATTAATTTGAAGAAAGAATATCTTCAATTTAACCTTCATTTATATATTATTTCTCTTTGATAATTTCTTATCAATTAAACTAAAAAAATTCGTCCTCTTTTAGATTTTCTGATTTCAGAAACTTTCGAAGTCGAATTCATACCAAAATATGTTTTCTTATACACCCAAGAATACTACGTTTTTATGTCTCTATTCATATTCACGGCATTTCGGCCGTTTTACGCACCGGCCTGCTTCAGGATCTGTCTCTATTTCTGAGACGAGGTATTGTAACAATTTACACTATTTACATTGTTCGGACTGTTGTCTTCACTTTGGTTGTCATATTCACGACGTTTCCGGCCTCCTTCAGATGATATACGCTGGTATTTCGAAACGAACTCTTTATTTCGTTCATCCGTACAGATTGTTCTAGTCCCATGCCTTTTCTGGCTATCTCTGTTTCAGTGATTTCCCTTTTCAGAAACAGGATGAATTCAACCAACGCTTTCATCTACTTGGGTCATTTGTTTTTCATCTGTTTCAGTTTTAAAGAGCGATTAAAGAATATGAAATGAAATAAATTTGTATCTTTGTTTTATTTCTGGTGTTTTTTGGGTTTTTTTGCATCCAATCCAACTACAAATATTCGAGAGTTTCGTGTAAACAATTTTTATTTCTAAAACATAGATTATGTACACGAAGCACACAAAACGTTTTTTAATATACCAAAGTTCACTCAATACAAGGCACGAGAGCCCCTCAAAGTAGTACGTTACTTTGAATTAGTAATGATGAATAGGGAGTATGACTTAAATGAAAGCAGGGGTGGTAGCAAAATGAAGATTATGAAGACAAACAAGATAGATAACGATTGGCTGTTGCATCAGCATGATATTTTGATTGGTAAAAGTATCAGTTCTTGAAAAAAAAAACGGTTTAGTAAACCCTTCTTCTTATATTTGGAACATGAAGGAAAAAGAAGGAGTCACCTCCGTCGAGGTATGATAAAATATAATTGCTGTAATGATCTGAACTAGCTGAACTATAGACTGGAGATCATCTGAACATTTACCATGGAAATAGCGATAGATTAGCGAGAGGCCTCTGACGTTGCGTCTGTGGGAAGGGTTTGGAGAGTGGAAAGTATATATGGCAGTACAAGGCGATTTTCCACTTTATCATTACTGGAGTACGGGGATTGCCCTTACCCCCACCCCACCAGGTATGACAGAAATACATATTTGGTCTAATACCACATTTGTAAAGACAGAGTATAGCAGGAGCGGGCGTTTCCTAGAGCGAAATGGCCATTTATTTTCCCAGCATCTTTGGCAATAGATCGTACATATGAGTCCCACTTGTGGCCTGAAATAAACATGAAACACAGCAGAGGCTCAAAGCAAATATTCACCTCGACGAGAAAAAAAAATCGAAGCCCGATCAGTAATGCTAAAAATATACTACGTTTGTTTTTGGGATATTGAACGTTATCAAATCCTTTTACGCTGTTAAGCTGTTAAAACTTTGTCAGAGTTGAGATGTAAAGCTCCAGTCGTTTTAATTTTTGGAAGTGGGTTTATAAACAGTGATATCATCAGCATAGATGTTGGCTAATAATCTATTGAATGCTAAGGAGACCGTTAATAAAAACCTACATAAATAATTGAACCAAGTTGTGAGTTACCTTCTTCTACATAAAATAATCAGCTGAGTTAACACTTGCTGAGTTGACATTTGTTAAACCATTCTGTTAGTGGTTGGCACAAAAACGGTTTTGCTGCAATCACTTTCTCGTATGTTGCCTGATATTCTACACAGTTAAAATATTAGAGCATAAATTTTTACCGTAATTCCGCCTTTATCTATAATACGTACCCCTAAAATTATGCTGCAAGTGTGGAAAAATGCTTCTACTCCCGCATAATACGCACTTCCTGTTTGGTAACCAAACCCTACAAATTGTACAATTCCAGTTTCATTACGGCCAGCGTTTCCTACTCTTATTCAAACTGTAATTGAAGATATTCATTAAAATATCCGATCATCACGGTTCTAAAAGGAAACGGAAATAGGTATATTGTGCTTACTGCGCAGACTCATTAACCTGTTTTTGTTCGATAAAATGTACAATCTACCGGATCTTTATGTAGTTTTTAACAAAAATAGTTTTAAACAGAATAATATTCTTCTAATTTAGTTTTATGATAATTCTTCTTTTATTTTACATTTGTAAGTATTGTTAGGTACAAATGATTGTAAGTGACATTCTTATGGTGTCGCAATCGTCAAATATTTGTGTCGAATTGTTGCATGTTTATGGTGAATAGTAATTTTGCAACTGAAATCGGCTCATGAAACGGTAATTTTTTAAAGATTTTTTGTAGCTGTGCAAAATACGAACCCATAAATTTGCTTATTATTTTTTTAGAAAAAATGCGTATTATACATGGGAAATTTCGGTAGCTGGATCTTCCTCAAACAATGTCGGATTTTCCAGTGATGTCATCATCCTTGTGTGCATAATACGCAACCTTAATTTTGCTTAATTTTTTTTAGAAAAAAATGCGTATTATACATGGGGAATTACGGCATCTGGATCTTCCTCATACAATGTCGGATTTTACAGGGATGTCATCATCCTGAGCGCATAATACGCACCCCTAAGTTTGCTTATTATTTTTTGAAAAAATGCATATTATACATGGGGAATTACAATAATTCTTCAATATTTTGGGCTAATAACACTTCACGCCAACGACTTTAGAATTACCAAATTTCTAATAAATTTCATTAAGAAGATAAATTAGTTGAAGACATTCAAGCGTTAAAATGTTCTCACTGATTTCACTTGGGCTTACATTCTTTTTTTCCCCCTACATTCTGTGATTCTAATTGCGTTAAAAATTACAGTTTACATAGAAGGTTTACGAAATATAATTATAACAAATAAACTAATCCGATTTGAAATGTCTTTTCATGGATGGTGTAGCGTTTTAATGTCTACTTCATATTCAAGCAAAACTTTCAAGCAATATTCTTAAAGACAGAAAAGGAAATATTAGATGCTACGTACATTCCCTTTCTGCGAATGGCTGCATATTGATCAAATTACTTCAGAAAGTTAATTGAATAATTTTATCATCATTACATTCGAATTGTTGCAGACAATTGGTACATTAGGAAAAACGTTGTATTTAAGGGTTCTCTATAAATCTTTATAACTAATTTGAAATGTTGTCGAATTGTATGCATTAATTTGTACCAGAGCTTCTTGAAAAGTTCTAAGTCTGAGAAAAAAAGATTAACCCCTTGAGCCCTGACCTACGCTTTACTGGTGGTAAAGAAAAATGACTTAATGCCCAGCCACCCGTTGAATAGTGGGTAAACACTTGTGTTGTGTTTTGCTATTGGCTGTCTTATTTTGAATAGCTAATCAGAAAATCCGTAATATTCTGATGTCATTGAACGTTACATCAACATGTCCTCGCCTTTTCATTTTGTTTTGTGGATGTGTTTTGGATAAAAATTTTTTTTTTTTAAATTACAATGAAGCGGTCTCAACCTGGACCCTTGAGGGAAGCAATAAGGAAATTATATTTTTTTGTAACTGTTTTTATATCTACCGTGAAACTTTACATATCAATTAGTTGTGAATTTTGACTCCGGAGCTCAGGCAGAAGTGTTAAAATTATTAACGCGCGGCTCAAAGGGTTAAAGAAATTCGGAGGATAAGATATTTGGTAAACTCCAAGATTTCGTGACAAAACTTTTTCAGTATGCCCTATTTTTCTTTTGGGAAAAATTAAAATTTTGTTCTAAATTTTAATTAGTTACCATTCCGTAGTTTTTCTTCCGTCTCATCAAAGCTGCAAGTTTCTGGCAATGCTCAGATCGTTTTTTCATTCTGAGACCATTAGGAACCAGAAATCGAATATTGAACAATAAGCTTATGATCATATGTAAGCTTGCACCAGTTATCTTTAGGAGACTTTCTAGCATCACCTTGGTAATTAGGCTACGGAAACTTATTGGTAAACCTACTTTCAGATTATATTTCAAAAATCTAAAACCGGCGTCAGCATTGCGATAAAAGGGGAAGTAGAAATATTGGAAGAATTTCCCAACAAAATCGAAATAGTTCGAGAGAAACGATGTGTGAATTTTTTTTTTCTTTTTCTTGCTGAGTTTGTATTGTAATGTCCGAGACGAAGCCATTTTTCTGCAATGAAAATCAGCATCATAAAACAGACATCCAAAGTTAAACTGAGGAGTCTGTAAGTTGTTTTTGGTCTCTCATTTTCATTCCTTGATTTGGCCACTTTGACGGGATGTAGTGGAGAGCAAGTTTGTCTCTCTAGAACAATTAGAACTGAATAGTGAGTTCGAACCTCACTGGGTGCTCCACACATTCTGCCTTGTGCCACATCTAAGCTACGCTAGGAATAAAGGGAAACCTTGACGTGGTGTAATGGTTAGGAAGTTTGTCTCTCTAGAACAATTACAACTGATTAGTGAGTTCGAATGTCACTGGGTGCTCCACACTTACGGCCTTGTGCCACATCTAAGCTACGCTAGGAATAAAAGGAAACCTTGACGTAGTGTAATGGTTAGCAAGCTTGTCTGTCTAGAAAAATTACAACTGAATGGTGAGTTCGAATCTCACTAGGTGCTCCAAACTTTCTGCCTTGTGCCACATCTAAGCTACGCTAGGAATAAAGGGAAACCTTGACGTGGTGTTATGGTTAGCAAGAATATCTCTCTAGAACAATTACAACTGAATAGTGAGTTCGAACCTCACTGGGTGCTCCAGACATTCGGCGTTGTGCCACATCCAAGCTACGCTAGGAAAAAAAGGCACCTCGACGCGATGTAATGGCTAGAAAGTTTGTCTCTCAAGAACAATGACAATTGCGCCACATCTAAGCAGCGATTGGAAAAGCATTTGTATACCTTGGTGCGGTGTAATGGTTAACAAGTTTGTCTCACTATATCATTTACTACTGGATAGTGAGTTTGCTCCTCACTGGTTGTCCCATATTTTCGGTCTTGTGCTAAATCTATGCAACGCTTAAAATAATAGTTTCATTATTTGATTTATGTAATTCATGAAGAAAGATGTGATTAATGGTATTGAGAAGAAATGAACTTATATTGAATAATATATTTTTTTACGCAAAAATTATTGTCACCATTCCTTCCTGGAAATGACGTTGAACTACATCCAGCACCAAGACTTCTGATCGGAGCGTGAAACAACTTCTTAATTGCTGTTGTTCACATATCCGCCCTACCCGTGCTGGTGGCACCTGTTAAAGTCCCAGCTATCGGCAGAATAATCTATCCCCTGTGAACTAAACAAAAGGTTCGGTTCGAATTTCCAACAACTGTTACCTGAAGAAGGCCGGAGCGTGAAACGGCCGAAACGTCGTGAAGGTGACAATAAAGATGAGAACAACAGTACGAACAATGTAAATAGTGTAAATAGTTACGGTATAGTATTTTAAGATTTAAGATGATGTATTCACCCCCCCTCAACCAAATCTGAGGGGGTTTCAAATTAAACCTTGTAATTGATACATTCTCATCCCACTAAAGTCTAGACAGCCCCTATTCTGGGCTGAGAAATAAAATCATAAATTTTGAAGGGAAAAAAATGATTTTTTAATCCTTAAATATTTCAGATAATTATGAGAATGTATTTATTGATTGATAGATTCATTACTTTTTTACGGATTAATAACCTTTTGCTGGTCATTTTTTAATTCACATCAAGCAAGGCGATGATTCTAAGATGAAAGGGTTACTCGGAGTTAAAGAGAATTAGAAAACTACAAGGTACCAAAAGCCAAATCTTAAACACAAAACATGGCATAAACCTCTCCTCCTCTTCAAAAAACAGAAAAAAATTTCGATTTAAGAATTTTTAGGAGATAATAATGATTTTACTAATAAAAATCTGACTAATTAACCTTAATTAATTGGAGGGAAAAAAACAAGTGATTTCATGCCTTTCCTCACAATATTTGCGCGTAAGTGAATATAACGAACGCCACAGGAATTGAAACTCGGCTCTCTGATTTCCAATCCCGAGTCTTTATCCACTACATCAGCCGCATGTCCATATTTATAGAACCAGACATTCACATACGGTCACCCATCTAGGTATTGATCAAATTCGACGATGCTTAATTTCGATGATATTACAAGAATTGGTGATTCAACGAGATATGCATTTAAGCCAAAGAATTTATGGAAGTTAAAAAAGAGATGATTGCAAAAATAGATGTGACGCTTATCATGGCGCCATTAGAAATACAAAGATGTCTTCTAGAATTTGAGATATATACTTTCTGTCACTTGACACCCAGCACGAACTAAAACGCGTGAGATTAACAGTGTTAATGCCTTTCGTAATATTCTCATTTACGTATGGTTCGTTGTATCCCGTACAGAATGGAGACGATAAAACTTATAATTTAGTTTAACGTAATTGCGGTCAGAATAGTCTCCCTTTACGTTGACAGTAAAAATGTCATTAAATGCCACACACTCACAATACTACTTTTGTTTCTTTCTCTGGTTTAAGCAATACATATTGCGAGAAGTTATAGAGTTCTTATGGCACGTTAAAGTCGGTCTTCTGAAAGCTGCTTCAAAAGACTTTACGTATTTTTTAAATCTCACTTAAACAGTGAACTTTTATCCTAGTATGACTTCTATCTGTAAGTCATTGTTATCTTCAAAGCATTCTTACAATCAAAAATATTTTCTGATTTTAAATGACATGCAAAAGGTTGATAGCACGTAAAAACAAATCAATTAATCAATCATATTAAATAATTTAAGAAAGTATTGTTTAATATATATATATATATATATATATATATATATATATATATATATATATATATATATATATATATTTATATATATATATATATATATATATTGAAGAAACAAACAGAAACATAAAAAACGTATCTATGAACACAAAAGGGACCTTAGAATAAACAACTTAAATAATGCCTTAGTAATACATAGGAATAAATTCAACCATCATTTTAATTTTAAAAATTACTATACTTATAAAAAAAAAAGAAAATAACTCACTAAGAAGGAAAAATCTAGAGAGTGCCACCATAGAACAATACCCAAGTATTAATCGACGCCCAGGCTTTTTCCCTATCTCACCTTTTCTAACAAAATTACTGCTCTCACAAACAAATGTACACAAAAATATATTAAAATCAAAAGAAATGGTTGAATCCATCAACACAGATTAATGATAATATTTTCCACACGTGACATTAACTGACATTATTTTCAGTTAACAATATGAAAATAGCGTTTCCTACATTCCAGTTGCTAAGAACACTCTTTCTTTTTGTTTTTATTAATTTTCTTTGTTTAATTAAATTCATTTCGTTTTTTGCTGTGAAAATGTCCACATTGGACGAAACGTGTCAGCAATTACTGTTTTCCTATTGTCATTTATTTTCTAAAAATATATATATATATAATAAACAATACGTTCTTAAAATATTTAACAGCATATATATATATATATATATATATATATATATATATATATATATATATATATATATATATAATAAACAATACCATCTCATATTATATATATAATAAACAATATGATCTTAAAATATTTGGCAGCATATACATACATATATATATATATATATATATATATATATATATATGTTGGTGTCATTCGCAGGCAGTACTGTTTCGCTGTATCACAGCTCCTCAGTGCGACTAGACATCCGAATACTTCAAGCCCGGATCGAAACCCCACCGATCAGTCAGAGTTTCTACCACTGTGCTATCTTCATTCGACAGAGAGAAACAACTAAATCTAGCGTATTGTTTTTACGAATGTAAACAAATGCTAATCAACCGGAGTGCTCCAATTCATTTTACTGAAGAGCTTTGCATTAACGAAGGTGGCTGTTGTTTATTACCTTATTTACCGGCCTGAATGTCCGAAAAATCTTCATAGAAAATATGCGTCCTCCGGCAGGAATCGAAACTGTATCCTATACGGAACGGTCGTATAGCCTGACTTGCTTTTACCGATTTCACCACAGAGGAACATTTCGGTTAGTAAGGTCGATTTTACTGTTTTTAAACTACAATCTTCTATGATTTTCTCACGTGCATCCATATCTGCTCGATGCGTCTGCAAATGTAAACAAATGGCGTCACACATTATGAAATGGACAAAGTCCGACAATTATTTTTACGTTTATACATTCTATTTTATATATACAAATATTTAAGTAAATGTTTTTAATACTGTTTATTAAATATTATTAAATAACATTTACCGGCCTGAATGTCCGAGAAATTTTCATAGAATATATTCGTCCTCCGACAGGATTCGAACCTTTATCCTATACGGAACCGTCATATAGCCTGACGTGCTTTAACCGATTCGACCACTGAGGATCGTTCGGTTGGCAATGTCGAATTTACTGCTTATAAACTTCAATCTTCCATGAATTTCTCACGTACATTCATAACTGCTCATGGCGTATCAAATGTAAACAAATGACGTCACACATTATGAAATGGACAAAGATTGAAATTTATAAGCAATAAATTCGACCTTGCCGAGCGGTAAGCCACGTCAGGCAATATGACAGTTCCGTATAGGATACAGGTTCGATTCCTGTCGAAAAACGAATATTTTCTATGAAAATTTCTCGGACATTCAGGCCGGTAAATGTCATTAATACTGTTTATTATAAACAGAGCATTTACTTAAATACTTGTATCTATAAAAAGAATGTTAAACATAAAAATGTCTTTAAACAAATGTCGGACTTTGTTCATTACATAATATATATATATATATATATATATATATATATATATATATATATATATATATATATATATATATAGAGAGAGAGAGAGAGAGAGAGAGAGAGAGAGAGATAGATAGATATGATAAACAATAAATACTAAAGAAGAAAGTAGTGATTAACTGGTGGAATTTCGAGCTTCTTCCACACTTCACCCCATCAACGCTAAACTGTATTGTCAGCAGTTACACCGCGTGTAAAACAAACTAATGAAGGAGTATCTTGTTTTGGCCAATCGAGGTCGGGCTTTGTCTCAGCATGACAATGCCAGGCCACACTCTGTCAGGGTGACTAAGGAGAAGTACAGGTAGATGGACGGTGTTGAGATTCATTCACATCCCCCATTCAGTCCCGATTGCTCCGAGTGTCTATGGCGAATTCCGCTCAATGGCACACAACTCCTAAAATATATTACAAATATATCACTGCCCTGGACATTTTTTTCTATGGGCTTATGTTAAAGACATCGTAAATCGAACAAAGATACGGGGCATCGCTGATCTAAAGTAAAAGACCAGCATTGTCAAGGCTTTGCTACAGCAACCATGGCAAGAAATCGAGTACCGGCTTGGTGTGGTTCGTGCAACTAATGGTGCCCAAATAGACATGTATTAAATTAATAAAAAAATTCAATATCACTTCCTCATTTTGTAACGATTTCCACATATTTGTCCATTTGTTTTTAAATATTTTTTTAAAATTGTAAAGTGAGTTTATGAACACCATGACAGTGCTTTTTAATTTTGTTGTTTTTCATTATTCAAAAGTTAATCTGATTGTTTTCATAAGGTTAAATTGGCAGTTGATCTAAACGAAATAATCTACAATCTGTTGTTAAATGGAACAAAGAGTGCCTTGTTAACTTTAACACCTCAAAGATGCAACTGATCTCTATTAATCATTTGCGATATCCATTTTCTACATTTCATCAGGATAGCTGATACTAACCCCCAGGAAAGCGAGACGTTGCACTTCTCGGCCTAATATTCTTGTTGACCATGTTCACCATAGTCTATGAATATAGAATCCAGCGCAGTACGTAATCTGTTCAATGAAACAACGTTAAAGGATAATTCTCACCAGTCAGACACTCTACTGAATCTGCTTATATCACCAATACCACCAGCAACTGTTCCGAAATTCTTCAGTCTTCGATATCAAAGGCTGGCATTAAATATTCCGGAAAAACATGGCCGCCTTTATACACATTGCATATTTTGAGCCTTCTGATTGGTTAACTCTTCTGTTGGTGAACTATAAAATGAGTCTGGCTGGCTCGCTAATACACCAGGGTACCCACAAATTCCAACAATTCTCTGCTGACATGAAGTGGACTGCTAGGTCTTCAGCTAAGAAAATTGGTTCACTGCGTCGTGCTAAACAATTTCTTTCTCCAAAATCTATTTTACATATGTATAAGTCTATCATTCGTCCATGATTTTAATATTGTTGCCTCATATAGTCCGGTGCCCCTGCTATAGATTCAGAGATTCTTGATAAAATCTGAAGAAGAATAGCAGTATAAATAGTCCTGGTAATGTAACTTCCATGTGTCTTTTCGCTAAATAGTTTCATGATCATTGTTCGGAAGAGGTCTTCGCCATGGTACCTAGTTTTATGACTTTAAGCGCAGTACTAGATTGGCGTGAAGGTCTCATTAATTTACAGTTAGATAGATGTAACCGTAGATTCTTTAAGAGTTTCATCTATCGCACTCCTCACTCGCGGGACTCCCTTCCAGCTACATGCTTTCCGCCAATATTTACCTTCAAAAATCTAAATACAACGTCAATAGCTATCTACCTTCTTC
>OZ038486.1:132694206-132784206 GCA_964036315.1 Acanthosepion esculentum | reverse complement strand
CAAGGTATTTATTTGACCCTAGTTTATCTGTATTCAATTCATATATACATATATATATATATATATATATATATGTGTGTGTGTGTGTGTGTGTCTGTGTGCATATATATATATATATATATATATATATATATATATATATATATATATATAAGAATTAATGGATATATTTTTAATCCGACATTAATTGCAGAAACATTATTCTTGCGTGATACTCGTTTTTCAGTAGACGTTCCATTGTATAAGCAAATTGCACACTCGTGAAAATATAAAAATGAAAATATCAGAGAAGACATTTTCTTTAAGTTGTCTTGGGTGCACAGACTGGTAGACGTAACACATATAGTTGAAAAAAACATGAGTATCCCCTAAAAATATCATTTGTATTATATATATATATATATATATATATATATATATATATATATATATATATATATATATATAGTTTTTTAATATGTATTAGGTCTAATAGTCTTTGCACCCTAGACAACTTAAAGAAAATGTATATATATATATATATATATATATATATATATGTGCGTGTGTGTGTGCGCGTGAGTGTGTGTGTGTGATAGAGTGCAAATGTTAGAGACAGTTAATAAACTGAACGTACAATAATTTACTCTCCGGAGCGTGTGCTCTTTGCTACTCATTAAAATGTGTAAGTAACGAACAATTAAACGACGTTTTAAATTTGTAGACGTGATGAAATATTAAAGCATATGTTTTTCAAAGCAATCAATAATAATAATAATAATAATAATAATAATAATAATAATAATAGTAGTAGTAGTAGTAGAAATAATAATAATAATAATAATAATAATAATAATAATAATAATAATAATAATAATAAAAAATAATAAATCGCCTCTGTGTATTATTCTGGAATAAGTGTGAGAAACTAATCGTGAATAGTCAATCATTTTGAAATTATTGTCAAAAATTAAAATTGTACAATTTCCTGACATTTTTCCCCTCCGCTTCACACTTGGCCCAGCCATATTTTCGCCCAGTCTCGTGCCGAGATTACTCGTTAAGTCTCTAATGAATGTGCAATCAGAAATTTGATTTTTCCTTCACCTCCTCAAATGTTGGTGTATTCATATCTAGTGTTCGGTGGCCCGTGGAGATCTAGTGTCTGTGACATTTAAAAAAAATAATTTCTCTCCAAGCAAGGCAATAAAGCAACTAAGACGTAAGGGTTTATTGAGAATGAAAGAAATATGTTACTGACGATAAAAGACAATAAAAACCGGATTCAGGAGAGCTCAAGATAACAAATGTTTCATTTAAATGTTAGAACAGTTACTCGAAAAACAGGAAGAACCTGTTATCACAGAACTTGCGGCTACATAGATCAATTTCAACAGATATATGATGAAAACTGTCTGGTGATATAGGCTTCTTCTTGTATGTGCTGTTTCGTTTCAGGACTGTGTGATCATGGCTCTCCATAATTTCCTCTCCTTTGTAGGTCATAATAAATATTGTCTTTTGGTTATCTCTCCGAAACGTTGTTTCGTCATCCATTTACTCAAGTTCGCCAGGTAGGATATGCGTTGTTTTCATCTTTTCCTCCTGTCTTCAATTTGTTCTGTGAGTATCCCCAAGCTCACTTTCCACATTATATGACCTTGACATTTCAAATATCTATCTATCTATCTATCTATCTATCTATCTATCTATGATGTTACGTATAAGTGTCCTTTTTGTTTCCATTTTCTCTAAAACTCTATTGTTACTCCAATGTTCGGCTCATGGCATACGCAGCAACTTCTGTTAGAACCGCATTTTTCTTGCCTCAGGTCTTCTCTTCATCTGTGACGCGTAAATACATGAATGGGTTGTGAACTGGGGCAGGAATTGGTTGGTTAGCTTTAACGCCTCAAAAACAAAACTGCTCTCTGTTACTCACCACAGAGAACCATCCCTGCCCCCAATTACAATGTCTGACGCTCAACTTCTCGAGAGCTCCTCTTTGCGACTACTCGGCCTCACATTGACTGCTGACCTGAGATGGGACAAATACATTGTGTCAATAGCTTCGCCCACCGCAAGGAAAGTTGGCTCTCGGGCCCGCGCCAGGAATTTTTTCTCGCCGGGGTCGATCCTTCAAATCTACAAATCAACCATTCGCCCTTGCATGGAGTATTGCTGCCATATATGGGCTGTTTGTCTCAAGTTTCTTGATAAGGTCCAGAGACGGATATGCAACGTAATTGGCCCTGATCTGGCATCTCGTCTGCAGTCGCTCTCTCACAGACGTGCCGTCGCCTCCCTCTGTTTTTTGCAAATAATTTCATGATAACTTCTCCGAGGAACTGCTTTCGCTGGTTCCCAGACTTCATGAATTTAAGCGTTCTACTAGGCTGGTATCTCGCCCACACACTTTCACTGTCGAAACTGTTAAATGTAGCCGTCTCTTCTACTCCAATAGCTTCATGTCTCGCACCTCTTGCCTGTGGAGCTCTCTCCCCTTTTCTGTTTCCCTGATAGCTATAGCCTTCAACTATTGAAATGTAATGTCAATCGACGTCTCCAGATGCCTTGATCCATCCCCTATCCTTCTCTTCATCCTTTCCTCTATCACTCCTATTTGGTCTCACTCCAACTCTCTGTAACCCCTTGCCTGTTAGTGGCTTCCCGCCTTGCTTGGTGTGCAAAGCTTAAAAAAATGTCGGGATATCAAAGAGGAAAACTTATCAGAAAGATTGCCGTGAAAATGTTTGTAAAAAAGGCAAAGGGAAGCTACATAACAGCGGAGAGGAATTGGTTGAAACTGAGATGCTAGCTCGCGACAGCTAATATTGCAGACTTTTCTTTGGCTTTTGTCCAGTATCTCATCATGCATAGCAGAAGCGTAGTGACCCCGATAAAATAAAATAAAATATACCAACAAAAATAAAAAGAATTAAAATAATGTATTTGCGTTTTTTTCTAAAACACATATCTTTCTTTCTCTCTTTTTCTCGAAACTTCTCTCTCATCTAATAAGAAGGCAACCCTCAAAAAAAAAAGAGGAAGATGAAGAAAAGACTAAGCCCGGCCACAAAACGGCGGAAGTTTTCTGGATCAGAGTCTAGCTATTTGTGACTAGAAATCTACCAAAATAAGAGTTTCGACGCATAACATCCGCTATAAAAAGCTATAAAAAGGAAAGGAACGCCGGGAAATTAAATAACTTTGCGGGGGGTGTTACGTGTTGTGTAATGAACATGCGTGGAACTCCTGAAATAAAGTCCACTACAATTATGGCTGAGTCGGAGAACGAGTCTACCAAAAAGAAAATATAACAGAAAAACAGCAAGAAACCGATATACATGTAAAACAGGTATATGTATTAAACAACAAAAAGGGTTTAGACAAGACATAAGTGTGTGTATGAACGTGTTTTAAATTATGTTCGTACGTACGTATGCGTGTGTGTGCATAGTGTTCATTGCGTCTTCCCAAGGAAACGCATAGCGCCCTCCACAAAGAGGAAAACGCAATCATATGCGAGAACTTTACATGGTCGCAGTGTCCGATGAAAAACGCGAGAAAGAGAGAGAGAGTACGTAGTATTCTCAATTTATGTATACTTTAGCGACAGCGACCCCTAAGAACAATTTGGACAAATAGGAAATTAAGAAGGAGTTAACTCCGACAATACTTTTGATATTAACTGAAACCAAGCTACGCTCCAGTAGTCTGAGAACCTTGTTAGAAACTGATAAACTGACAGCCCAGAGCCAAAGAAGAGATGGGACCGTCAAAGAAACCAGTCATGCGTGTTGCCTAAAACGGTCACTATAGAGTCTAAGAAGAATCACAGATTGACCCGGCACATATTTCGAAGATGACAACTACTAGTTAAGGTCGGAATTCTAACATTGAACTACCGGACCGAAACGGACTTTCTTCCGACTGCTACCAAGATTTGATTTATAAACAAACTTCCGTCATCATCATTCGAACATAGTCATCGACCCAAAACGAACGATCCTTTCCTTAGCTTTATAGTAAGTGGCACGCTAGGGCTACCTACAGTTTTGAATTCAGAGTTACGGTTATTACCCAAGGCTATAGAACCCAATCTATCCGGCAAGAAGAAGAGTATTCATACCTTTCCCAAGGGTATTAGCACGTAAGTGAATATAATGGATCCGACTGAAATTCGAATTCGGCTCTCCAATTCCTCAATCCGAGCCGCTATCCATTATTCACCGTGCCTAAACTAACATTAGCTACCCCAAATTATAAAGGATTTACTAAATCAAAGAAATAAATATATATTATTTATTTTAAACCTTTGATGCAGTTCGTTTCATGTCTGAGCTTTCCGAAAAAATAATACCAAACCTGTCTGGTACCTCTCTCCAAAGAAGTACCAAACCAGATGTGGAAGCAATATTTAGTGCATGGACGGATGGTAGTCGTGTAAATCTCCACAAAATGTCCACTGTTTTATCAACGTCCACGCAAACACATGCAATGACATGATCCGGATCTTTTCACCTCGATTGCGAAGTTTTAAATCCTCCATGTCATTTATCGATCGATGTGAGAAAACTATTTATGGGAGAGTGATTACAACGTTGTCTTTCCGACCACGAGACCCGGCTTGAAATCTTGCTATGGTCAATTGGTCTAGAATGTAATTTCTTGGTGCTATCGATCTGGGAAACCGATCCCAGCGTGTGTCACAATTGGAAAGTGCGTGAGGACCATACACCGGTGTAACACATGACTTCAAATTGGCTAGACGGCGCTGTTCGTCAGCCGTCGATGGCTGTGTTGACAAGAAATCCAAAGTTGACAAGAAATCCAAAGTAATCCTGGCTGAGGTTTTGTACCTACTGGCTTTGTTCAAGCTGCTTATCCGGACACATTATGTGACATCTCTCTCTTATCCGTAACTGTAATCAAGGTTCACTCAGCGTAGTTTCAGCTGTGCTCTGTGATGTATTAAACAAACACAATTGTTGCTGAGCCGGCGTCAGCAAGAGCGATTATCTCGCAACCCTAACAGGTGTTTCTGTTCGGAATACGCATGTAGGTGGCCTTTATTATGGTACAAAATTCATGATCGACAACATTTCTTGGTTCTCAACCAAGGTCTTCAATCTTTCTTTTCATGCTCTTGTCACTCATCTCTTGTCATATCCACAATATGACAGTTTCTCTCTGAAATGTGTAGTGATTTCGATTCTCACTGGGTGCCTCATACTTTCGCACCTGTGGCACATCTAAGCTACGCTTAGATAATTACCATTGCTTCACCAATCAGTTTTTCCTGTACTAAATGGTGACGTAGTTGGTCAACTCAAAACTACAGGATTATCATTTATTTTCCAGCCGGATTTACTAATGCAGTCATGTGGATTGACATGAATCTTCGTTAATCTTCTGTCGCCTAGACATCCTGGGTATATCGATAAACTACATCCGGCAGCAAGGCTTCTGCTCGGGACATTCAAGGTTTTGATAAATTACCTATTAAGTGTAGCTTTCTCAAGGTTCAGCCTGACCTGAGGTGGTAGCCCTTGTTTGGGGCCCAGATATTAGCAGATAGTGAACCCCCAAATAAAACACTACGAAAATATATAAATACATTTTTAGAGTAAAAATATCAGTAATACATTTTTAAATTTAAAAAAAGCCAAAGAAACATATTTAGAGTAAAATGTCCACCATTACATTTTTACAATAGAATAAAATAACCAGCAAAACATTTTATTTGTAGTTGAAAGTATACAAATGCGTCTAAAATATATTTAGTTGAAGTCAGAAAATTTTGTTCAGGTTAATTAGATTTCGATATTAAATGACCCATAGAGGTTGATATGCCATTAAACAAAACAGCCAACAACTGACCCCAAGACGTGCCCTTTAGAGACTCACTTGTTCGTGCAAGCATAATAATCTTTTCTAATTTTCCTCCTTCGGTTCTAATGCGGCTCTAAATCGACCAGTTACGCACAGCAGCATCGATTTTCCTGCAGCAATAAAAGCGAAAACTGATTTTGGACCCGTTCTCAGAGTAGTCCTTGCATTTCAATCTCTTTCTTATATGTGAAGAGCATACTTATATTCATGTTAATTCTATTACAATACTCGTATCCACTGAGGTGACAAGCATCGGATATATTCTTTTATGATCGTATCTTGTACCAAGTTCTACTTCTTAGTAGAACTCGAAATAAACATTTCCAAAACGGAAACTACGATATGAAATTAGAATGAATTAGAAGACACATACTCTGAATCATTTATAAAGAAAATAATTCTTTGGAATTAATAAATTATAAGCATTTCATATACATCGGTTTATCTTAAGACATTTTTATGTTTATACATTCTTTTTATAGATACAAATATTTAAGTAAATGCCCTGTTTTATAATAAACAGTATTAATAACATTTACCGATCTGAATGTCCGAGAAATTTTCGTAGAAAATATTCGTCCTCCGACAGGAATCGAACCTGTATCATATACGGAACCGTGCCTTAAACGATCGAGACACGAAGAAACGTTCGGTTGGCAAGGTCGATTTTACTGCTTTTAAACTTCAATCTTCCATTAATCTCGCACGTACATTTATATTTGCCCAAAGCGTATTCATATGTAAACAAATTTGTTTAATACTGTTTATTATAAACAGAGATTTACTTAAATATTTGTATCTATAATAAAAATATGTAAACATAAAAATGTCTTAAAATAATTGTCGGACTTTCATAATGTGTGGCATCGGTTTATATAGCACTTATAACAAATTTAGTATAGGAGATAAGGAAATTAAATATAGAATAAGCTCCGCTGGAATTAGTTTCGCCCAACACCACAAATTTCTACTAAATCAACACGTTAAAGTCAAATGCTATACCTAAATAACCTTGTCACATCGAAACTGTAATATGGACGTCATGTGTCGTATAAGAGTAAGTGTCGTTGCCAACACTGTGGTTTGAAACTAGATCACCAGTGAGTAACACGGGCGATTCTATTATTAAGTACATCACGTGATGATAAAGGAAGTGAATAAATACGAAGTAGCATGATGACTGATCACTATTTCTCCTCTATCACTATACGGATCACTGTTTACTTTTCTTGACTATCCACTATTGCTATACATTCACTCTTTCTACTCTACTACTATACGGATGACGATTCCCTTCTGATCATTGTACTATTTGAGGATTACTACTTGAACAAGTATTACTTGTGCGGATATTATTGGAAGGCGTTATTGCTAGTACCGACTCTACGAAGTCTCGAATATAACGAGCATTTTTGGAAGTGATAACGAGCTTTCGCTTGACACAGCAAAAGTCATAAGCGAAGCCGTCCAACATCACAAAAAGTAGGAAGGCAAGTGAGAAGATAAATAAAAGTGTTGTAAAGGAAAGTCAACAAGAAAATTTGAAAAGAAAGTTTTTTTCAGTCTTAATTTCTAGGATAATTTACATTCAGACTATTGTCCTCAGCTTCGTTGTTTAATTATTAACGGGCAGACTTCGTTTACATTATTTACTTGGAGACCATTGTCCTCAGCTTTATTGTTTATTTTATTTGCATGCAGACAACTGTCCCATCTATGTTAATTACATTATTAACATGCAGATCATTGTCACCTCCTTTGTTGATTACATTATTAACATGCAGATCATTGTCACCTTCTTGTTGATTACATTATTAACATGCAGATCATTGTCACCTTCTTTGTTGATTACATTATTAACATGTAGATCATTGTAACCTTCTTTGTTGATTACATTATTAACATGCAGATGATTGTCACCTTCTTTAGAGATTACATTATTAACATGCAGATCATTGTCACCTTCTTTGTTGATTACATTATTAACATGCAAATCATCGTAACCTTCTTTGTTGATTACATTATTAACATGCAGATGATTGTCACCTTCTTTGTAGATTACATTATTAACATGCAGATCATTGTAACCTTCTTTGTTGATTACATTATTAACATGCAGATCATTGTCACCTTCTTGTTGATTACATTATTAACATGCAGATCAGTGTAACCTTCTTTGTTGATTATATTATTAACATGCAGATCATTGTAACCTTCTTTGTTGATTACATTATTAACATGCAGATCATTGTCACCTTCTTGTTGATTACATTATTAACATGCAGATCATTATAACCTTTGTTGATTACATTATTAACATGCAGATCACCGTAACCTTCTTTGTTGATTACATTATTAACATGCAGATGATTGTCACCTTCTTTGTAGATTACATTATTAACATGCAGATCATTGTCACCTTCTTTGTTGATTATATTATTAGCATGCAAATCATCGTAACCTTCTTTGTTGATTACATTATTAACATGCAGATCATCGTAACCTTCTTTGTTGATTACATTACTAACATGCAGATCATCGTAACCTTCTTTATTGATTACATTATTAACATGCAGATCATCGTAACCTTCTTTGTTGATTACATTATTAACATGCAGATCATCGTAACCTTCTTTGTTGATTACATTATTAACATGCAGATGATTGTCACCTTCTTTGTAGATTACATTATTAACATGCAGATCATTGTCACCTCCTTTGTTGATTACATTATTAACATGCAGATCATCGTAACCTTCTTTGTTGATTAAATTATTAACATGCGGATCATCGTAACCTTCTTTGTTGATTACATTATTAACATGCAGATGATTGTCACCTTCTTTGTTGATTACATTATTAACATGCAGATCATCGTAACCTTCTTTGTTGATTACATTATTAACATGCAGATGATTGTCACCTTCTTTGTAGATTACATTATTAACATGCAGATCATCGTAACCTTCTTTGTTGATAACATTATTAACATGCAGATGATTGTCACCTTCTTTGTAGATTACATTATTAACATGCAGATCATTGTCACCTTCTTTGTTGATTACATGATTAACATGCAGATCATTGTCACCTTCTTGTTGTTTACATTATTAACATGCAGATGATTGTAACCTTCTTTGTTGATTACATTATTAACATGCAGATGATTGTCACCTTCTTTGTTGATTACATTATTAACATGCAGATCATCGTAACCTTCTTTGTTGATTACATTATTAACATGCAGATGATTGTCACCTTCTTTGTAGATTACATTATTAACATGCAGATCATTGTAACCTTCTTTGTTGATTACATTATTAACATGCAGATCATTGTCACCTTCTTGTTGATTACATTATTAACATGCAGATCATTGTCACCTTCTTGTTGATTACATTATTAACATGCAGATGATTGTAACCTTCTTTGTTGATTACATTATTAACATGCAGATGATTGTCACATTCTTTGTTGATTACATTATTAACATGCAGATCATCGTAACCTTCTTTGTTGATTACATTATTAACATGCAGATGATTGTCACCTTCTTTGTAGATTACATTATTAACATGCAGATCATTGTCACCTTCTTTCTTGATTACATTATTAACATGCAGATCATCGTAACCTTCTTTGTTGATTACATTATTAACATGCGGATCATCGTAACCTTCTTTGTTGATTACATTATTAACATGCAGATGATTGTCACCTTCTTTGTTGATTACATTATTAACATGCAGATCATCGTAACCTTCTTTGTTGATTACATTATTAACATGCAGATGATTGTCATCTTCTTTGTAGATTACATTATTAACATGCAGATCATCGTAACCTTCTTTGTTGATTACATTATTAACATGCAGATGATTGTCACCTTCTTTGTAGATTACATTATTAACATGCAGATCATTGTCACCTTCTTTCTTGATTACATTATTAACATGCAGATCATCGTAACCTTCTTTGTTGATTACATTATTAACATGCGGATCATCGTAACCTTCTTTGTTGATTACATTATTAACATGCAGATGATTGTCACCTTCTTTGTTGATTACATTATTAACATGCAGATCATCGTAACCTTCTTTGTTGATTACATTATTAACATGCAGATGATTGTCACCTTCTTTGTAGATTACATTATTAACATGCAGATCATCGTAACCTTCTTTGTTGATTACATTATTAACATGCAGATGATTGTCACCTTCTTTGTAGATTACATTATTAACATGCAGATCATTGTCACCTTCTTTGTTGATTACATTATTAACATGCAGATCATTGTCACCTTCTTGTTGATTACATTATTAACATGCAGATGATTGTAACCTTCTTTGTTGATTACATTATTAACATGCAGATGATTGTCACCTTCTTTGTTGATTACATTATTAACATGCAGATCATCGTAACCTTCTTTGTTGATTACATTATTAACATGCAGATGGTTGTCACCTTCTTTGTAGATTACATTATTAACATGCAGATCATTGTCACCTTCTTTGTTGATTACATTATTAACATGCAGATCATTGTCACCTTCTTGTTGATTACATTATTAACGTGCAGATCATCGTAACCTTCTTTGCTGATTACATTATTAACATGCAGATGATTGTCACCTTCTTTGTTGATTACATTATTAACATGCAAATCATTGTCACCTTCTTTGTTGATTACATTATTAACATGTAGATCATTGTAACCTTCTTTGTTGATTACATTATTAACATGCAGATCACCGTAACCTTCTTTGTTGATTACATTATTAACATGCAGATGATTGTCACCTTCTTTGTAGATTACATTATTAACATGCAGATCATTGTCACCTTCTTTGTTGATTACATTATTAACATGCAGATCATCGTAACCTTCTTTGTTGATTACATTATTAACATGCAGATGATTGTCACCTTGTTTGTAGATTACATTATTAACATGCAGATCATTGTCACCTTCTTTGTTTATTACATTATTAACATGCAGATCATCGTAACCTTCTTTGTTCATTACATTATTAACATGCAGATCATCGTAACCTTCTTTGTTCATTACATTATTAACATGCAGGTCATTGTCACCTTCTTGTTGATTACATTATTAACATGCAGATCATTGTCACATTCTTTGTTGATTACATTATTAACATGCAGATCATCGTAACCTTCTTTGTTGATTACATTATTAACATGCAGATCATCGTAACCTTCTTTGTTGAGTACATTATTAACATGCAGATGATTGTCACCTTCTTTGTTGATTACATTATTAACATGCAGATCATCGTAACCTTCTTTGTTGATTACATTATTAACATGCAGATGATTGTCACCTTCTTTGTAGATTATATTATTAACATGCAGATCATCGTAACCTTCTTTGTTGATTACATTATTAACATGCAGATGATTGTCACCTTCTTGTTGATTACATTATTAACATGCAGATGATTGTCACATTCTTTGTTGATTACATTATTAACATGCAGATCATCGTAACCATCTTTGTTGATTACATTATTAACATGCAGATGATTGTCACCTTCTTTGTAGATTACATTAATAACATGCAGATCATTGTCACCTTCTTTGTTGATTACATTATTAACATGCAGATCATTGTCACCTTCTTGTTGATTACATTATTAACATGCAGATGATTGTAACCTTCTTTGTTGATTACATTATTAACATGCAGATGATTGTCACATTCTTTGTTGATTACATTATTAACATGCAGATCATCGTAACCTTTTTTGTTGATTACATTATTAACATGCAGATGATTGTCACCTTCTTTGTAGATTACATTATTAACATGCAGATCATTGTCACCTTCTTTGTTGATTACATTATTAACATGCAGATCATTGTCACCTTCTTGTTGATTACATTATTAACATGCAGATGATTGTAACCTTCTTTGTTGATTACATTATTAACATGCGGATGATTGTCACCTTCTTTGTAGATTACATTATTAACATGCAGATCATTGTCACTTCTTTGTTGATTACATTATTAACATGCAGATCATTGTCACCTTCTTGTTGATTACATTATAACATGCAGATGAGTGTAACCTTCTTTGTTGATTATATTATTAACATGCAGATCATTGTAACCTTCTTTGTTGATTACATTATTAACATGCAGATGATTGTCACCTTCTTTGTTGATTACATTATTAACATGCAGATCATCGTAACCTTCTTTGTTGATTACATTATTAACATGCAGATGATTGTCACCTTCTTTGTAGATTACATTATTAACATGCAGATCATTGTCACCTTCTTTGTTGATTACATTATTAACATGCAGATCATTGTCACCTTCTTGTTGATTACATTATTAACATGCAGATGAGTGTAACCTTCTTTGTTGATTACATTATTAACATGCAGATCATTATAACCTTTGTTGATTACATTATTAACATGCAGATCACCGTAACCTTCTTTGTTGATTACATTATTAACATGCAGATGATTGTCACCTTCTTTGTAGATTACATTATTAACATGCAGATCATTGTCACCTTCTTTGTTGATTATATTATTAGCATGCAAATCATCGTAACCTTCTTTGTTAATTACATTATTAACATGCAGATCATCGTAACCTTCTTTGTTGATTACATTATTAACATGCAGATCATCGTAACCTTCTTTGTTGATTACATTATTAACATGCAGATCATCGTAACCTTCTTTGTTGATTACATTATTAACATGCAGATCATCGTAACCTTCTTTGTTGATTACATTATTAACATGCAGATGATTGTCACCTTCTTTGTAGATTACATTATTAACATGCAGATCATTGTCACCTTCTTTGTTGATTACATTATTAACATGCAGATCATCGTAACCTTCTTTGTTGATTACATTATTAACATGCAGATGATTGTCACCTTCTTTGTAGATTACATTATTAACATGCAGATCATCGTAACCTTCTTTGTTGATTACATTATTAACATGCAGATCATCGTAACCTTCTTTGTTGATTACATTATTAACATGCAGATGATTGTCACCTTCTTTGTTGATTACATTATTAACATGCAGATGATTGTAACCTTCTTTGTTGATTACATTATTACCATGCAGATGATTGTCACATTCTTTGTTGATTACATTATTAACATGCAGATCATCGTAACCTTCTTTGTTGATTACATTATTAACATGCAGATGATTGTCACCTTCTTTGTAGATTACATTATTAACATGCAGATCATTGTCACCTTCTTTGTTGATTACATTATTAACATGCAGATCATTGTCACCTTCTTGTTGATTACATTATTAACATG
Organism: Acanthosepion esculentum; assembly: GCA_964036315.1. NCBI lineage: Eukaryota > Metazoa > Mollusca > Cephalopoda > Sepiida > Sepiidae > Acanthosepion > Acanthosepion esculentum. Next base: position 132,770,988 of record OZ038486.1, on the reverse strand, counting down.
CAGATGATTGTAACCTTCTTTGTTGATTACATTATTAACATGCGGATGATTGTCACCTTCTTTGTAGATTACATTATTAACATGCAGATCATTGTCACTTCTTTGTTGATTACATTATTAACATGCAGATCATTGTCACCTTCTTGTTGATTACATTATAACATGCAGATGAGTGTAACCTTCTTTGTTGATTATATTATTAACATGCAGATCATTGTAACCTTCTTTGTTGATTACATTATTAACATGCAGATGATTGTCACCTTCTTTGTTGATTACATTATTAACATGCAGATCATCGTAACCTTCTTTGTTGATTACATTATTAACATGCAGATGATTGTCACCTTCTTTGTAGATTACATTATTAACATGCAGATCATTGTCACCTTCTTTGTTGATTACATTATTAACATGCAGATCATTGTCACCTTCTTGTTGATTACATTATTAACATGCAGATGAGTGTAACCTTCTTTGTTGATTACATTATTAACATGCAGATCATTATAACCTTTGTTGATTACATTATTAACATGCAGATCACCGTAACCTTCTTTGTTGATTACATTATTAACATGCAGATGATTGTCACCTTCTTTGTAGATTACATTATTAACATGCAGATCATTGTCACCTTCTTTGTTGATTATATTATTAGCATGCAAATCATCGTAACCTTCTTTGTTAATTACATTATTAACATGCAGATCATCGTAACCTTCTTTGTTGATTACATTATTAACATGCAGATCATCGTAACCTTCTTTGTTGATTACATTATTAACATGCAGATCATCGTAACCTTCTTTGTTGATTACATTATTAACATGCAGATCATCGTAACCTTCTTTGTTGATTACATTATTAACATGCAGATGATTGTCACCTTCTTTGTAGATTACATTATTAACATGCAGATCATTGTCACCTTCTTTGTTGATTACATTATTAACATGCAGATCATCGTAACCTTCTTTGTTGATTACATTATTAACATGCAGATGATTGTCACCTTCTTTGTAGATTACATTATTAACATGCAGATCATCGTAACCTTCTTTGTTGATTACATTATTAACATGCAGATCATCGTAACCTTCTTTGTTGATTACATTATTAACATGCAGATGATTGTCACCTTCTTTGTTGATTACATTATTAACATGCAGATGATTGTAACCTTCTTTGTTGATTACATTATTACCATGCAGATGATTGTCACATTCTTTGTTGATTACATTATTAACATGCAGATCATCGTAACCTTCTTTGTTGATTACATTATTAACATGCAGATGATTGTCACCTTCTTTGTAGATTACATTATTAACATGCAGATCATTGTCACCTTCTTTGTTGATTACATTATTAACATGCAGATCATTGTCACCTTCTTGTTGATTACATTATTAACATGCAGATGATTGTAACCTTCTTTGTTGATTATATTATTAACATTCAGATCATCGTAACCTTCTTTGTTGATTACATTATTAACATGCAGATGATTGTCACCTTTGTTGATTACATTATTAACATGCATATCATTGTCACCTTCTTTGTTGATTACATTATTAACATGTAGATCATTGTAACCTTCTTTGTTGATTACATTATTAACATGCAGATGATTGTAACCTTCTTTGTTGATTACATTATTAACATGCAGATCATTGTAACCTTCTTTGTTGATTACATTATTAACATGCAGATGATTGTCACCTTCTTTGTTGATTACATTATTAACATGCAGATGATTGTAACCTTCTTTGTTGATTACATTATTAACATGCAGATCATTGTCACCTTCTTGTTGATTACATTATTAACATGCAGATCATCGTAACCTTCTTTGTTGATTACATTATTAACATGCAGATGATTGTCACCTTCTTTGTTGATTACATTATTAACATGCAGATCATTGTCACCTACTTGTTGATTACATTATTAACATGCAGATCATCGTAACCTTCTTTGTTGATTGCATTATTAACATGCAGATCAGCGTAACCTTCTTTGTTGATTACATTATGAACATGCAGATGATTGTCACCTTCTTTGTTGATTACATTATTAACATGCAGATCATCGTAACCTTCTTTGTTGATTACATTATTAACATGCAGATCATTGTCACCTTCTTTGTAGATTACATTATTAACATGCAGATCATCGTAACCTTCTTTGTTGATTACATTATTAACATGCAGATGATTGTCACCTTCTTTGTAGATTACATTATTAACATGCTGATCATTGTCACCTTCTTTGTTGATTACATTATTAACATGCAGATCATTGTCACCTTCTTGTTGATTACATTATTAACATGCAGATGATTGTAACCTTCTTTGTTGATTACATTATTAACATGCAGATCATCGTAACCTTCTTTGTTGATTACATTATTAACATGCAGATGATTGTCACCTTCTTTGTTGATTACATTATTAACATGCAGATCATTGTCACCTTCTTTGTTGATTACATTATTAACATGCAGATCATCGTAACTTTCTTTGTTGATTACATTATTAACATGCAGATCATCGTAACCTTCTTTGTTGATTACATTATTAACATGCAGATGATTGTCACCTTCTTTGTAGATTACATTATTAACATGCAGATCATTGTCACCTTCTTTGTTGATTACATTATTAACATGCAGATCATCGTAACCTTCTTTGTTGATTACATTATTAACATGCAGATCATCGTAACCTTCTTTGTTGATTACATTATTAACATGCAGATGATTGTCACCTTCTTTGTTGATTACATTATTAACATGCAGATCATTGTCACCTTCTTTGTTGATTACATTATTAACATGCAGATCATCGTAACCTTCTTTGTTGATTACATTATTAACATGCAGATCATCGTAACCTTCTTTGTTGATTACATTATTAACATGCAGATCATCGTAACCTTCTTTGTTGATTACATTAACATGCAGATGATTGTCACCTTCTTTGTAGATTACATTATTAACATGCAGACCATTGTCACCTTCTTTGTTGATTACATTATTAACATGCAGATCATCGTAACCTTCTTTGTTGATTACATTATTAACATGCAGATGATTGTCACCTTCTTTGTAGATTGCATTATTAACATGCAGATCATTGTCACCTTCTTTGTTGATTACATTATTAACATCCAGATCATCGTAACCTTCTTTGTTGATTATATTATTAACATGCAGATCATCGTAACCTTCTTTGTTGATTACATTATTAACATGCAGATCATCGTAACCTTCTTTGTTGATTACATTATTAACATGCAGATCATCGTAACCTTCTTTGTTGATTACATTATTAACATGCAGATCATCGTAACCTTCTTTGTTGATTACATTATTAACATGCAGATGATTGTCACCTTCTTTGTAGATTACATTATTAACATGCAGATCTTTGTCACCTTCTTTGTTGATTACATTATTAACATGCAGATCATCGTAACCTTCTTTGTTGATTACATTATTAACATGCAGATCATCGTAACCTTCTTTGTTGATTACATTATTAACATGCAGATGATTGTCACCTTCTTTGTTGATTAAATTATTAACATGCAGATCATTGTAACCTTCTTTGTTGATTACATTATTAACATGAGGATGATTGTCACCTTCTTTGTTGATTACATTATTAACATGCAGATCATTGTCACCTTCTTTGTTGATTACATTATTAACATGCAGATGATTGTCACCTTCTTTGTTGATTACATTATTAACATGCAGATCATCGTAACCGTCTTTGTTGATTACATTATTAACATGCAGATGATTGTCACCTTCTTTGTAGATTACATTATTAACATGCAGATCATCGTAACCTTCTTTGTTGATTACATTATTAACATGCAGATGATTGTCACCTTCTTTGTAGATTACATTATTAACATGCAGATCATTGTCACCTTCTTTGTTGATTACATTATTAACATGCAGATCATTGTCACCTTCTTGTTGATTACATTATTAACATGCAGATGATTGTAACCTTCTTTGTTGATTACATTATTAACATGCAGATCATTGTAACCTTCTTTGTTGATTACATTATTAACATGCAGATGATTGTCACCTTCTTTGTTGATTACATTATTAACATGCAGATCATCGTAAACTTCTTTGTTGATTACATTATTAACATGCAGATGATTGTCACCTTCTTTGTTGATTACATTATTAACATGCAGATCATCGTAACCTTCTTTGTTGATTACATTATTAACATGCAGATGATTGTCACCTTCTTTGTTGATTACATTATTAACATGCAGATCATCGTAACCTTCTTTGTTGATTACATTATTAACATGCAGATGATTGTCACCTTCTTTGTTGATTACATTATTAACATGCAGATCATTGTCACCTTCTTTGTTGATTATATTATTAACATGCAGATGATTGTCACCTTCTTTGTTGATTACATTATTAACATGCAGATCATCGTAACCTTCTTTGTTGATTACATTATTAACATGCAGATGATTGTCACCTTCTTTGTTGATTACATTATTAACATGCAGATCATCGTAACCTTCTTTGTTGATTACATTATTAACATGCAGATGATTGTCACCTTCTTTGTAGATTACATTATTAACATGCAGATCATCGTAACCTTCTTTGTTGATTACATTATTAACATGCAGATGATTGTCACCTTCTTTGTAGATTACATTATTAACATGCAGATCATTGTCACCTTCTTTGTTGATTACATTATTAACATGCAGATCATTGTCACCTTCTTGTTGATTACATTATTATCATGCAGATGATTGTAACCTTCTTTGTTGATTATATTATTAACATGCAGATCATTGTAAACTTCTTTGTTGATTACATTATTAACATGCAGATGATTGTCACCTTCTTTGTTGATTACATTATTAACATGCAGATCATCGTAAACTTCTTTGTTGATTACATTATTAACATGCAGATGATTGTCACCTTCTTTGTTGATTACATTATTAACATGCAGATCATTGTCACCTTCTTTGTTGATTACATTATTAACATGCAGATCATCGTAACCTTCTTTGTTGATTACATTATTAACATGCAGATCATCGTAACCTTCTTTGTTGATTACATTATTAACATGCAGATCATCGTAACCTTCTTTGTTGATTACATTATTAACATGCAGATGATTGTCACCTTCTTTGTAGATTACATTATTAACATGCAGATCATCGTAACCTTCTTTGTTGATTACATTATTAACATGCAGATGATTGTCACCTTCTTTGTAGATTACATTATTAACATGCAGATCATTGTCACCTTCTTTGTTGATTACATTATTAACATGCAGATCATTGTCACCTTCTTGTTGATTACATTATTAACATGCAGATCATTGTAACCTTCTTTGTTGATTACATTATTAACATGCAGATGATTGTCACCTTCTTTGTTGATTACATTATTAACATGTAGATCATTGTAACCTTCTTTGTTGATTACATTATTAACATGCAGATCACCGTATCCTTCTTTGTTGATTACATTATTAACATGCAGATGATTGTCACCTTCTTTGTAGATTACATTATTAACATGCAGATCATTGTCACCTTCTTTGTTGATTACATTATTAACATGGAGATCATCGTAACCTTCTTTGTTGATTATATTATTAACATGCAGATCATCGTAACCTTCTTTGTTGATTACATTATTAACATGCAGATGATTGTCACCTTCTTTGTTGATTATATTATTAACATGCAGATGATTGTCACCTTCTTTGTTGATTACATTATTAACATGCAGATCATCGTAACCTTCTTTGTTGATTACATTATTAACATGCAGATGATTGTCACCTTCTTTGTAGATTACATTATTAACATGCAGATCATCGTAACCTTCTTTGTTGATTACATTATTAACATGCAGATGATTGTCACCTTCTTTGTAGATTACATTATTAACATGCAGATCATCGTAACCTTCTTTGTTGATTACATTATTAACATGCAGATGATTGTCACCTTCTTTGTAGATTACATTATTAACATGCAGATCATTGTCACGTTCTTTGTTGATTACATTATTAACATGCAGATGATTGTCACCTTCTTGTTGATTACATTATTAACATGCAGATGATTGTAACCTTCTTTGTTGAATAAATTATTAACATGCAGATCATTGTAACCTTCTTTGTTGATTACATTATTAACATGCAGATGATTGTCACCTTCTTTGTTGATTACATTATTAACATGCAGATGATTGTAACCTTCTTTGTTGATTACATTATTAACATGCAGATCATTGTCACCTTCTTGTTGATTACATTATTAACATGCAGATCATCGTAACCTTCTTTGTTGATTACATTATTAACATGCAGGTCATTGTCACCTTCTTGTTGATTACATTATTAACATGCAGATGATTGTAACCTTCTTTGTTGATTACATTATTAACAGGCAGATCATCGTAACCTTCTTTGTTGATTACATTATTAACATGCAGATGATTGTCACCTTCTTTGTAGATTACATTATTAACATGCAGATCATTGTCACCTTCTTTGTTGATTACATTATTAACATGCAGATCATTGTCAACTTCTTGTTGATTACATTATTAACATGCAGATGATTGTAACCTTCTTTGTTGATTACATTATTAACATGCAGATCATTGTAACCTTCTTTGTTGATTACATTATTAACATGCAGATGATTGTCACCTTCTTTGTTGATTACATTATTAACATGCAGATCATCGTAACCGTCTTTGTTGATTACATTATTAACATGCAGATGATTGTCACCTTCTTTGTAGATTACATTATTAACATGCAGATCATCGTAACCTTCTTTGTTGATTACATTATTAACATGCAGATGATTGTCACCTTCTTTGTAGATTACATTATTAACATGCAGATCATTGTCACCTTCTTTGTTGATTACATTATTAACATGCAGATCATTGTCACCTTCTTGTTGATTACATTATTAACATGCAGATGATTGTAACCTTCTTTGTTGATTACATTATTAACATGCAGATCATTGTAACCTTCTTTGTTGATTACATTATTAACATGCAGATGATTGTCACCTTCTTTGTTGATTACATTATTAACATGCAGATCATCGTAAACTTCTTTGTTGATTACATTATTAACATGCAGATGATTGTCACCTTCTTTGTTGATTACATTATTAACATGCAGATCATCGTAACCTTCTTTGTTGATTACATTATTAACATGCAGATGATTGTCACCTTCTTTGTTGATTACATTATTAACATGCAGATCATCGTAACCTTCTTTGTTGATTACATTATTAACATGCAGATGATTGTCACCTTCTTTGTTGATTACATTATTAACATGCAGATCATTGTCACCTTCTTTGTTGATTATATTATTAACATGCAGATGATTGTCACCTTCTTTGTTGATTACATTATTAACATGCAGATCATCGTAACCTTCTTTGTTGATTACATTATTAACATGCAGATGATTGTCACCTTCTTTGTTGATTACATTATTAACATGCAGATCATCGTAACCTTCTTTGTTGATTACATTATTAACATGCAGATGATTGTCACCTTCTTTGTAGATTACATTATTAACATGCAGATCATCGTAACCTTCTTTGTTGATTACATTATTAACATGCAGATGATTGTCACCTTCTTTGTAGATTACATTATTAACATGCAGATCATTGTCACCTTCTTTGTTGATTACATTATTAACATGCAGATCATTGTCACCTTCTTGTTGATTACATTATTATCATGCAGATGATTGTAACCTTCTTTGTTGATTATATTATTAACATGCAGATCATTGTAAACTTCTTTGTTGATTACATTATTAACATGCAGATGATTGTCACCTTCTTTGTTGATTACATTATTAACATGCAGATCATCGTAAACTTCTTTGTTGATTACATTATTAACATGCAGATGATTGTCACCTTCTTTGTTGATTACATTATTAACATGCAGATCATTGTCACCTTCTTTGTTGATTACATTATTAACATGCAGATCATCGTAACCTTCTTTGTTGATTACATTATTAACATGCAGATCATCGTAACCTTCTTTGTTGATTACATTATTAACATGCAGATCATCGTAACCTTCTTTGTTGATTACATTATTAACATGCAGATGATTGTCACCTTCTTTGTAGATTACATTATTAACATGCAGATCATCGTAACCTTCTTTGTTGATTACATTATTAACATGCAGATGATTGTCACCTTCTTTGTAGATTACATTATTAACATGCAGATCATTGTCACCTTCTTTGTTGATTACATTATTAACATGCAGATCATTGTCACCTTCTTGTTGATTACATTATTAACATGCAGATCATTGTAACCTTCTTTGTTGATTACATTATTAACATGCAGATGATTGTCACCTTCTTTGTTGATTACATTATTAACATGTAGATCATTGTAACCTTCTTTGTTGATTACATTATTAACATGCAGATCACCGTATCCTTCTTTGTTGATTACATTATTAACATGCAGATGATTGTCACCTTCTTTGTAGATTACATTATTAACATGCAGATCATTGTCACCTTCTTTGTTGATTACATTATTAACATGGAGATCATCGTAACCTTCTTTGTTGATTATATTATTAACATGCAGATCATCGTAACCTTCTTTGTTGATTACATTATTAACATGCAGATGATTGTCACCTTCTTTGTTGATTACATTATTAACATGCAGATGATTGTCACCTTCTTTGTTGATTACATTATTAACATGCAGATCATCGTAACCTTCTTTGTTGATTACATTATTAACATGCAGATGATTGTCACCTTCTTTGTAGATTACATTATTAACATGCAGATCATCGTAACCTTCTTTGTTGATTACATTATTAACATGCAGATGATTGTCACCTTCTTTGTAGATTACATTATTAACATGCAGATCATCGTAACCTTCTTTGTTGATTACATTACTAACATGCAGATGATTGTCACCTTCTTTGTAGATTACATTATTAACATGCAGATCATTGTCACGTTCTTTGTTGATTACATTATTAACATGCAGATGATTGTCACCTTCTTGTTGATTACATTATTAACATGCAGATGATTGTAACCTTCTTTGTTGAATAAATTATTAACATGCAGATCATTGTAACCTTCTTTGTTGATTACATTATTAACATGCAGATGATTGTCACCTTCTTTGTTGATTACATTATTAACATGCAGATCATCGTAACCTTCTTTGTTGATTACATTATTAACATGCAGATGATTGTCACCTTCTTTGTAGATTACATTATTAACATGCAGATCATCGTAACCTTCTTTGTTGATTACATTATTAACATGCAGATGATTGTCACCTTCTTTGTAGATTACATTATTAACATGCAGATCATCGTAACCTTCTTTGTTGATTACATTACTAACATGCAGATGATTGTCACCTTCTTTGTAGATTACATTATTAACATGCAGATCATTGTCACGTTCTTTGTTGATTACATTATTAACATGCAGATGATTGTCACCTTCTTGTTGATTACATTATTAACATGCAGATGATTGTAACCTTCTTTGTTGAATAAATTATTAACATGCAGATCATTGTCACCTTCTTTGTTGATTACATTATTAACATGCAGATGATTGTCACCTTCTTTGTTGATTACATTATTAACATGCAGATCATCGTAACCTTCTTTGTTGATTACATTATTAACATGCAGATGATTGTCACCTTCTTTGTAGATTACATTATTAACATGCAGATCATTGTCACCTTCTTTGTTGATTACATTATTAACATGCAGATCATTGTCACCTTCTTGTTGATTACATTATTAACATGCAGATGATTGTAACCTTCTTTGTTGATTACATTATTAACATGCAGATCATTGTAACCTTCTTTGTTGATTACATTATTAACATGCAGATGATTGTCACCTTCTTTGTTGATTACATTATTAACATGCAGATCATCGTAAACTTCTTTGTTGATTACATTATTAACTTGCAGATGATTGTCACCTTCTTTGTTGATTACATTATTAACATGCAGATCATCGTAACCTTCTTTGTTGATTACATTATTAACATGCAGGTCATTGTCACCTTCTTGTTGATTAAATTAATAACATGCAGATGATTGTAACCTTCTTTGTTGATTACATTATTAACATGCAGATCATCGTAACCTTCTTTGTTGATTTCATTATTAACATGCAGATGATTGTCACCTTCTTTGTTGATTACATTATTAACATGCAGATCATTGTCACCTTCTTTGTTGATTACATTATTAACATGTAGATCATTGTAACCTTCTTTGTTGATTACATTATTAACATGCAGATCACCGTATCCTTCTTTGTTGATTACATTATTAACATGCAGATGATTGTCACCTTCTTTGTAGATTACATTATTAACATGCAGATCATTGTCAGCTTCTTTTTTGATTACATTATTAACATGCAGATCATCGTAACCTTCTTTGTTGATCACATTATTAACATGCACATCATCGTAATCTTCTTTGTTGATCACATTATTAACATGCAGATGATTGTCACCTTCTTTGTTGATTACATTATTAACATGCAGATGATTGTCACCTTCTTTGTTGATTACATTATTAACATGCAGATCATCGTAACCTTCTTTGTTGATTACATTATTAACATGCAGATGATTGTCACCTTCTTTGTAGATTACATTATTAACATGCAGATCATTGTCACCTTCTTTTTTGATTACATTATTAACATGCAGATCATCGTAACCTTCTTTGTTGATTATATTATTAACATGCACATCATCGTAATCTTCTTTGTTGATCACATTATTAACATGCAGATGATTGTCACCTTCTTTGTTGATTACATTATTAACATGCAGATGATTGTCACCTTCTTTGTAGATTACATTATTAACATGCAGATCATCGTAACCTTCTTTGTTCATTACATTATTAACATGCAGATGATTGTCACCTTCTTTGTTGATTATATTATTAACATGCACATCATCGTAATCTTCTTTGTTGATCACATTATTAACATGCAGATGATTGTCACCTTCTTTGTTGATTACATTATTAACATGCAGATGATTGTCACCTTCTTTGTAGATTACATTATTAACATGCAGATCATCGTAACCTTCTTTGTTCATTACATTATTAACATGCAGATGATTGTCACCTTCTTTGTAGTTTACATTATTAACATGCAGATCATTGTCACGTTCTTTGTTGATTACATTATTAACATGCAGATCATTGTCACCTTCTTGTTGATTACATTATTAACATGCAGATGATTGTAACCTTCTTTGTTGATTAAATTATTAACATGCAGATCATTGTAACCTTCTTTGTTGATTACATTATTAACATGCACATGATTGTCACCTTCTTTGTTGATTACATTATTAACATGCAGATCATCGTAAACTTCTTTGTTGATTACATTATTAACATGCAGATGATTGTCACCTTCTTTGTTGATTACATTATTAACATGCAGATCATCGTAACCTTCTTTTTTGATTACATTATTAACATGCAGGTCATTGTCACCTTCTTGTTGATTACATTATTAACATGCAGATGATTGTAACCTTCTTTGTTGATTACATTATTAACATGCAGATCATTGTCACCTTCTTGTTGATTACATTATTAACATGCAGATCATCGTAACCTTCTTTGTTGATTACATTATTAACATGCAGGTCATTGTCACCTTCTTGTTGATTACATTATTAACATGCAGATGATTGTAACCTTCTTTGTTGATTACATTATTAACATGCAGGTCATCGTAACCTTCTTTGTTGATTACATTATTAACATGCAGATGATTGTCACCTTCTTTGTAGATTACATTATTAACATGCAGATCATTGTCACCTTCTTTGTTGATTACATTATTAACATGCAGATCATTGTCACCTTCTTGTTGATTACATTATTAACATGCAGATGATTGTAACCTTCTTTGTTGATTACATTATTAACATGCAGATCATTGTCACCTTCTTGTTGTTTACATTATTAACATGCAGATCATCGTAACCTTCTTTGTTGATTACATTATTAACATGCAGGTCATTGTCACCTTCTTGTTGATTACATTATTAACATGCAGATTATTGTAACCTTCTTTGTTGATTACATTATTAACATGCAGATCATCGTAACCTTCTTTGTTGATTACATTATTAACATGCAGATGATTGTCACCTTCTTTGTAGATTACATTATTAACATGCAGATCATTGTCACCTTCTTTGTTGATTACATTATTAACATGCAGATCATTGTCACCTTCTTGTTGATTACATTATTAACATGCAGATGATTGTAACCTTCTTTGTTGATTACATTATTAACATGCAGATCATTGTAACCTTCTTTGTTGATTACATTATTAACATGCAGATGATTGTCACCTTCTTTGTTGATTACATTATTAACATGCAGATCATCGTAAACTTCTTTGTTGTTTACATTATTAACATGCAGATGATTGTCACCTTCTTTGTTGATTATATTATTAACATGCAGATCATCGTAACCTTCTTTGTTGATTACATTATTAACATGCAGGTCATTGTCACCTTCTTGTTGATTACATTATTAACATGCAGATGATTGTAACCTTCTTTGTTGATTACATTATTAACATGCAGATCATCGTAACCTTCTTTGTTGATTTCATTATTAACATGCAGATGATTGTCACCTTCTTTGTTGATTACATTATTAACATGCAGATCACTGTCACCTTCTTTGTTGATTACATTATTAACATGTAGATCATTGTAACCTTCTTTGTTGATTACATTATTAACATGCAGTTCACCGTATCCTTCTTTGTTGATTACATTATTAACATGCAGATGATTGTCACCTTCTTTGTAGATTACATTATTAACATGGAGATCATTGTCACCTTCTTTGTTGATTACATTATTAACATGCAGATCATCGTAACCTTCTTTGTTGATTATATTATTAACATGCAGATCATCGTAACCTTCTTTGTTGATTACATTATTAACATGCAGATGATTGTCACCTTCTTTGTTGATTACATTATTAACATGCAGATCATCGTAACCTTCTTTGTTGATTACATTATTAACATGCAGATGATTGTCACCTTCTTTGTAGATTACATTATTAACATGCAGATCATCGTAACCTTCTTCGTTGATTACATTATTAACATGCAGATGATTGTCACCTTCTTTGTAGATTACATTATTAACATGCAGATCATCGTAACCTTCTTTGTTGATTACATTATTAACATGCAGATGATTGTCACCTTCTTTTTAGATTACATTATTAACATGCAGATCATTGTCACGTTCTTTGTTGATTACATTATTAACATGCAGATCATTGTCACCTTCATGTTGATTACATTATTAACATGCAGATGATTGTCACCTTCTTTGTAGATTACATTATTAACATGGAGATCATTGTCACCTTCTTTGTTGATTACATTATTAACATGCAGATCATCGTAACCTTCTTTGTTGATTATATTATTAACATGCAGATCATCGTAACCTTCTTTGTTGATTACATTATTAACATGCAGATGATTGTCACCTTCTTTGTTGATTACATTATTAACATGCAGATCATCGTAACCTTCTTTGTTGATTACATTATTAACATGCAGATGATTGTCACCTTCTTTGTAGATTACATTATTAACATGCAGATCATCGTAACCTTCTTCGTTGATTACATTATTAACATGCAGATGATTGTCACCTTCTTTGTAGATTACATTATTAACATGCAGATCATCGTAACCTTCTTTGTTGATTACATTATTAACATGCAGATGATTGTCACCTTCTTTTTAGATTACATTATTAACATGCAGATCATTGTCACGTTCTTTGTTGATTACATTATTAACATGCAGATCATTGTCACCTTCATGTTGATTACATTATTAACATGCAGATGATTGTAACCTTCTTTGTTGATTAAATTATTAACATGCAGATCATTGTAACCTTCTTTGTTGATTACATTATTAACATGCAGATGATTGTCACCTTCTTTGTTGATTACATTATTAACATGCAGATCATCGTAAACTTCTTTGTTGATTACATTATTAACATGCAGATGATTGTCACCTTCTTTGTTGATTACATTATTAACATGCAGATCATCGTAACCTTCTTTGTTGATTACATTATTAACATGCAGGTCATTGTCACCTTCTTGTTGATTACATTATTAACATGCAGATGATTGTAACCTTCTTTGTTGATTACATTATTAACATGCAGATCATCGTAACGTTCTTTGTTGATTTCATTATTAACATGCAGATGATTGTCACCTTCTTTGTTGATTACATTATTAACATGCAAATCATCGTAAACTTCTTTGTTGATTACATTATTAACATGCAGATGATTGTCACCTTCTTTGTTGATTACATTATTAACATGCAGATCATCGTAACCTTCTTTGTTGATTACATTATTAACATGCAGGTCATTGTCACCTTCTTGTTGATTACATTATTAACATGCAGATGATTGTAACCTTCTTTGTTGATTACATTATTAACATGCAGATCATCGTAACCTTCTTTGTAGATTACATTATTAGCATGCAGATCATTGTTACGTTCTTTGTTAATTACATTATTAACATGCAGATCATTGTCACCTTCTTGTTGATTACATTATTAACATGCAGATGATTGTAACCTTCTTTGTTGATTAAATTATTAACATGCAGATCATTGTAACCTTCTTTGTTGATTACATTATTAACATGCAGATGATTGTCACCTTCTTTGTTGATTACATTATTAACATGCAGATCATCGTAAACTTCTTTGTTGATTACATTATTAACATGCAGATGATTGTCACCTTCTTTGTGGATTACATTATTAACATGCAGATCATCGTAACCTTCTTTGTTGATTACATTATTAACATGCAGGTCATTGTCACCTTCTTGTTGATTACATTATTAACATGCAGATGATTGTAACCTTCTTTGTTGATTACATTATTAACATGCAGATCATCGTAACCTTCTTTGTTGATTACATTATTAACATGCAGATGATTGTCACCTTCTTTGTAGATTACATTATTAACATGCAGATCGTCGTAACCTTCTTTGTTCATTACATTATTAACATGCAGATGTTTGTCACCTTCTTTGTTGATTACATTATTAACATGCAGATCATTGTCACGTTCTTTGTTGATTACATTATTAACATGCAGATCATTGTCACCTTCTTGTTGATTACATTATTAACATGGAGATGATTGTCACCTTCTTTGTAGATTACATTATTAACATGCAGATCATTGTCACCTTCTTTGTTGATTACATTATTAACATGCAGATGATTGTAACCTTCTTTGTAGATTACATTATTAACATGCAGATCATTGTCACGTTCTTTGTTGATTACATTATTAACATGCAGATGATTGTCACCTTCTTTGTTGATTACATTATTAACATGCAGATGATTGTCACCTTCTTTGTAGATTACATTATTAACATGCAGATCATCGTAATCTTCTTTGTTCATTACATTATTAACATGCAGATGATTGTAACCTTCTTTGTAGATTACATTATTAACATGCAGATCATCGTAACCTTCTTTGTTGATTACATTATTAACATGCAGATGATTGTCACCTTCTTTGTAGATTACATTATTAACATGCAGATCATCGTAACCTTCTTTGTTGATTACATTATTAACATGCAGATGTTTGTCACCTTCTTTGTTGATTACATTATTAACATGCAGATCATTGTCACGTTCTTTGTTGATTACATTATTAACATGCAGATGATTGTAACCTTCTTTGTTGATTAAATTATTAACATGCAGATCATTGTCACCTTCTTGTTGATTACATTATTAACATGCAGATGATTGTAACCTTCTTTGTTGATTAAATTATTAACATGCAGATCATTGTAACCTTCTTGTTGATTACATTATTAACATGCAGATGAGTGTAACCTTCTTTGTTGATTACATTATTAACATGCAGATCATTGTAACCTTCTTTGTTGATTACATTATTAACATGCAGATGATTGTCACCTTCTTTGTTGATTACATTATTAACATGCAGATCATCGTAACCTTCTTTGTTGATTACATTATTAACATGGAGATGATTGTCACCTTCTTTGTAGATTACATTATTAACATGCAGATCATTGTCACCTTCTTTGTTGATTACATTATTAACATGCAGATCATTGTCACCTTCTTGTTCATTACATTATTAACATGGAGATGATTGTCACCTTCTTTGTTGATTACATTATTAACATGCAGATCATTGTCACCTTCTTTGTTGATTACATTATTAACATGCAGATGATTGTCACCTTCTTTGTTGATTACATTATTAACATGCAGATCATCGTAATCTTCTTTGTTGATTACATTATTAACATGCAGATCATCGTAACCTTCTTTGTTGATTACATTATTAACATGCAGATGATTGTCACCTTCTTTGTTGATTACATTATTAACATGCAGATCATCGTAACCTTCTTTGTTGATTACATTATTAACATGCAGATCATTGACATCTTCTTTGTTGGTTACATTATTAACATGCAGATCATTGTCACCTTCTTGTTGATTACATTATTAACATGCAGATGATTGTAACCTTCTTTGTTGATTACATTATTAACATGCAGATCAACGTAACCTTCTTTGTTGATTACATTAGTAACATGCAGATGATTGTCACCTTCTTTGTTGATTACATTATTAACATGCAGATCATTGTCACCTTCTTTGTTGATTACATTATTAACATGTAGATCATTGTAACCTTCTTTGTTGATTACATTATTAACATGCAGATCACCGTAACCTTCTTTGTTGATTACATTATTAACATGCAGATGATTGTCACCTTCTTTGTAGATTACATTATTAACATGCAGATCATTGTCACCTTCTTTGTTGATTACATTATTAACATGCAGATCATCGTAACCTTCTTTGTTGATTACATTATTAACATGAAGATCATCGTAACCTTCTTTGTTGATTACATTATTAACATGCAGATCATCGTAACCTTCTTTGTTGATTACATTATTAACATGCAGATGATTGTCACCTTCTTTGTAGATTACATTATTAACATGCGGATCATCGTAACCTTCTTTGTTGATTACATTATTAACATGCAGATCATCGTAACCTTCTTTGTTGATTACATTATTAACAGGCAGATTATCGTAACCTTCTTTGTTGATTACATTAACATGCAGATGATTGTCACCTTCTTTGTAGATTACATTATTAACATGCAGATCATTGTCACCTTCTTTGTTGATTACATTATTAACATGCAGATCATCGTAACCTTCTTTGTTGATTACATTATTAACATGCAGATCATCGTAACCTTCTTTGTTGATTACATTATTAACATGCAGATCATTGTCACCTTCTTTGTTGATTACATTATTAACATGCAGTTGATTGTCACCTTCTTTGTTGATTACATTATTAACATGCAGATCATCGTAACCTTCTTTGTTGATTACATTATTAACATGCAGATCATTGTCACATTCTTTGTTTATTACATTATTAACATTCAGATCATTGTCACCTTCTTGTTGATTACATTATTAACATGCAGATCATTGTAACCTTCTTTGTTGATTACATTATTAACATGCAGATGATTGTCACCTTCTTTGTTGATTACATTATTAACATGCAGATCATCGTAAACTTCTTTGTTGATTACATTATTAACATGCAGATGATTGTCACCTTCTTTGTTGATTACATTATTAACATGCAGATCATCGTAACCTTCTTTGTTGATTACATTATTAACATGCAGATGATTGTCACCTTCTTTTTAGATTATATTATTAACATGCAGATCATTGTCACCTTCTTTGTTGATTACATTATTAACATGCAGATCATTGTCACCTTCTTGTTGATTACATTATTAACATTCAGATGATTGTAACCTTCTTTGTTGATTACATTATTAACATGCAGATCATCGTAACCTTCTTTGTTGATTTCATTATTAACATGCAGATGATTGTCACCTTCTTTGTTGATTACATTATTAACATGCAGATCATTGTCACCTTCTTTGTTGATTACATTATTAACATGTAGATCATTGTAACCTTCTTTGTTGATTACATTATTAACATGCAGATCACCGTATCCTTCTTTGTTGATTACATTATTAACATGCAGATGATTGTCACCTTCTTTGTTGATTACATTATTAACATGCAGATGATTGTCACCTTCTTTGTTGATTACATTATTAACATGCAGATCATTGTCACCTTCTTTGTTGATTACATTATTAACAGGCAGATCATTGTCACCTTCTTTGTTGATTACATTATTAACATGCAGATCATCGTAACCTTCTTTGTTGATTACATTATTAACATGAAGATCATCGTAACCTTCTTTGTTGATTACATTATTAACATGCAGATCATCGTAACCTTCTTTGTTGATTACATTATTAACATGCAGATGATTGTCACCTTCTTTGTAGATTACATTATTAACATGCGGATCATCGTAACCTTCTTTGTTGATTACATTATTAACATGCAGGTCATCGTAACCTTCTTTGTTGATTACATTATTAACATGCAGATTATCGTAACCTTCTTTGTTGATTACATTAACATGCAGATGATTGTCACCTTCTTTGTAGATTACATTATTAACATGCAGATCATTGTCACCTTCTTTGTTGATTACATTATTAACATGCAGATCATCGTAACCTTCATTGTTGATTACATTATTAACATGCAGATCATCGTAACCTTCTTTGTTGATTACATTATTAACATGCAGATGATTGTCACCTTCTTTGTTGATTACATTATTAACATGCAGTTGATTGTCACCTTCTTTGTTGATTACATTATTAACATGCAGATCATCGTAACCTTCTTTGTTGATTACATTATTAACATGCAGATCATTGTCACCTTCTTTGTTGATTACATTATTAACATTCAGATCATTGTCACCTTCTTGTTGATTACATTATTAACATGCAGATCATTGTAACCTTCTTTGTTGATTACATTATTAACATGCAGATGATTGTCACCTTCTTTGTTGATTACATTATTAACATGCAGATCATCGTAAACTTCTTTGTTGATTACATTATTAACATGCAGATGATTGTCACCTTCTTTGTTGATTACATTATTAACATGCAGATCATCGTAACCTTCTTTGTTGATTACATTATTAACATGCAGATGATTGTCACCTTCTTTGTTGATTACATTATTAACATGCAGATCATCGTAACCTTCTTTGTTGATTACATTATTAACATGCAGATGATTATCACCTTCTTTTTAGATTATATTATTAACATGCAGATCATTGTCACCTTCTTGTTGATTACATTATTAACATTCAGATGATTGTAACCTTCTTTGTTGATTACATTATTAACATGCAGATCATCGTAACCTTCTTTGTTGATTTCATTATTAACATGCAGATGATTGTCACCTTCTTTGTTGATTACATTATTAACATGCAGATCATTGTCACCTTCTTTGTTGATTACATTATTAACATATAGATCATTGTAACCTTCTTTGTTGATTACATTATTAACATGCAGATCACCGTATCCTTCTTTGTTGATTACATTATTAACATGCAGATAATTGTCACTTTCTTTGTAGATTACATTATTAACATGCAGATCATTGTCACCTTCTTTGTTGATTACATTATTAACATCCAGATCATCGTAACCTTCTTTGTTGATTATATTATTAACATGCAGATCATCGTAACCTTCTTTGTTGATTACATTATTAACATGCAGATCATCGTAACCTTCTTTGTTGATTACATTATTAACATGCAGATCATCGTAACCTTCATTGTTGATTACATTATTAACATGCAGATCATCGTAACCTTCTTTGTTGATTACATTATTAACATGCAGATGATTGTCACCTTCTTTGTAGATTACATTATTAACATGCAGATCATTGTCACCTTCTTTGTTGATTACATTATTAACATGCAGATCATCGTAACCTTCTTTGTTGATTACATTATTAACATGCAGATCATCGTAACCTTCTTTGTTGATTACATTATTAACATGCAGATGATTGTCACCTTCTTTGTTGATTGCATTATTAACATGCAGATCATTGTCACCTTCTTTGTTGATTACATTATTAACATGCAGATCATCGTAACCTTCTTTGTTGATTACATTATTAACATGCAGATCATCGTAACCTTTTTTGATTACATTATTAACATGCAGATCATCGTAACCTTCTTTGTTGATTACATTAACATGCAGATGATTGTCACCTTCTTTGTAGATTACATTATTAACATGCAGATCATTGTCACCTTCTTTGTTGATTACATTATTAACATGCAGATCATCGTAACCTTCTTTGTTGATTACATTATTAACATGCAGATCATCGTAACCTTCTTTTTTGATTACATTATTAACATGCAGATGATTGTCACCTTCTTTGTTGATTACATTATTAACATGCAGATGATTGTCACCTTCTTTGTTGCTTACATTATTAACATGCAGATCATCGTAACCTTCTTTGTTGATTACATTATTAACATGCAGATCATTGTCACCTTCTTTGTTGATTACATTATTAACATGCAGATCATTGTCACCTTCTTGTTGATTACATTATTAACATGCAGATCATTGTAACCTTCTTTGTTGATTACATTATTAACATGCAGATGATTGTCACCTTCTTTGTTGATTACATTATTAACATGCAGATCATCGTAAACTTCTTTGTGGATTACATTATTAACATGCAGATGATTGTCACCTTCTTTGTTGATTACATTATTAACATGCAGATCATCGTAACCTTCTTTGTTGATTACATTATTAACATGCAGATGATTGTCACCTTCTTTGTTGATTACATTATTAACATGCAGATCATCGTAACCTTCTTTGTTGATTACATTATTAACATGCAGATGATTGTCACCTTCTTTGTAGATTATATTATTAACATGCAGATCATTGTCACCTTCTTTGTTGATTACATTATTAACATGCAGATCATTGTCACCTTCTTGTTGATTACATTATTAACATTCAGATGATTGTAACCTTCTTTGTTGATTACATTATTAACATGCAGATGATCGTAACCTTCTTTGTTGATTTCATTATTAACATGTAGATCATTGTAACCTTCTTTGTTGATTACATTATTAACATGCAGATCACCGTATCCTTCTTTGTTGATTACATTATTAACATGCAGATGATTGTCACCTTCTTTGTAGATTACATTATTAACATGCAGATCATTGTCACCTTCTTTGTTGATTACATTATTAACATGCAGATCATCGTAACCTTCTTTGTTGATTATATTATTAACATGCAGATCATCGTAACCTTCTTTGTTGATTACATTATTAACATGCAGATGATTGTCACCTTCTTTGTTGATTACATTATTAACATGCAGATGATTGTCACCTTCTTTGTTGATTACATTATTAACATGCAGATCATCGTAACCTTCTTTGTTGATTACATTATTAAAATGCAGATGATTGTCACCTTCTTTGTAGATTACATTATTAACATGCAGATCATTGTCACCTTCTTTGTTGATTTCATTATTAACATGCAGGTCATTGTCACCTTCTTTGTTGATTACATTATTAACATGCAGATGATTGTCACCATCTTTGTTGATTACATTATTAACATGCAGATCATTGTAACCTTCTTTGTTGATTACATTATTAACATGCAGATGATTGTCACCTTCTTTGTAGATTACATTATTAACATGCAGATCATTGTCACCTTCTTTGTTGATTACATTATTAACATGCAGATCATCGTAACCTTCTTTGTTGATTACATTATTAACATGCAGATCATCGTAACCTTCTTTGTTGATTACATTATTAACATGCAGATCATCGTAACCTTCTTTGTTGATTACATTATTAATATGCAGATGATTGTCACCTTCTTTGTAGATTACATTATTAACATGCAGATCATTTTCACCTTCTTTGTTGATTACATTATTAACATGCAGATCATCGTAACCTTCTTTGTTGATTACATTATTAACATGCAGATCATCGTAACCTTCTTTGTTGATTACATTATTAACATGCAGATGATTGTCACCTTCTTTGTAGATTACATTATTAACATGCAGATCATTGTCACCTTCTTTGTTGATTACATTATTAACATGCAGATCATCGTAACCTTCTTTGTTGATTACATTATTAACATGCAGATCATTGTCACCTTCTTTGTTGATTACATTATTAACATACAGATCATTGTCACCTTCTTGTTGATTACATTATTAACATGCAGATGATTGTAACCTTCTTTGTTGATTACATTATTAACATGCAGATCATTGTAACCTTCTTTGTTGATTACATTATTAACATGGACATGATTGTCACCTTCTTTGTTAATTACATTATTAACATGCAGATCATCGTAAACTTCTTTGTTGATTACATTATTAACATGCAGATGATTGTCACCTTCTTTGTTGATTACATTATTAATATGCAGATCATCGTAACCTTCTTTGTTGATTACATTATTAACATGCAGATCATTGTCACCTTCTTTGTTGATTACATTATTAACATGCAGATCATCGTAACCTTCTTTGTTGATTATATTATTAACATGCAGATCATCGTAACCTTCTTTGTTGATTACATTATTAACATGCAGATGATTGTCACCTTCTTTGTTGATTACATTATTAACATGCAGATGATTGTCACCTTCTTTGTTGATTACATTATTAACATGCAGATCATCGTAACCTTCTTTGTTGATTACATTATTAACATGCAGATGATTGTCACCTTCTTTGTAGATTACATTATTAACATGCAGATCATTGTCACCTTCTTTGTTGATTTCATTATTAACATGCAGATGATTGTCACCTTCTTTGTTGATTACATTATTAACATGCAGATGATTGTCACCATCTTTGTTGATTACATTATTAACATGCAGATCATTGTAACCTTCTTTGTTGATTACATTATTAACATGCAGATGATGGTCACCTTCTTTGTAGATTATATTATTAACATGCAGATCATTGTCACCTTCTTTGTTGATTACATTATTAACATGCAGATGATTGTCTCCTTCTTTGTTGATTACATTATTAACATGCAGATCATCGTAACCTTCTTTGTTGATTACATTATTAACATGCAGATCATTGTCACCTTCTTTGTTGATTACATTATTAACATGCAGATCATTGTCACCTTCTTGTTGATTACATTATTAACATGCAGATGATTGTAACCTTCTTTGTTGATTACATTATTAACATGCAGATCATTGTAACCTTCTTTGTTGATTACATTATTAACATGGAGATGATTGTCACCTTCTTTGTTGATTACATTATTAACATGCAGATCATCGTAAACTTCTTTGTTGATTACATTATTAACATGCAGATGATTGTCACCTTCTTTGTTGATTACATTATTAATATGCAGATCATCGTAACCTTCTTTGTTGATTACATTATTAACATGCAGATGATTGTCACCTTCTTTGTTGATTACATTATTAAAATGCAGATGATTGTCACCTTCTTTGTAGATTACATTATTAACATGCAGATCATTGTCACCTTCTTTGTTGATTTCATTATTAACATGCAGGTCATTGTCACCTTCTTTGTTGATTACATTATTAACATGCAGATGATTGTCACCATCTTTGTTGATTACATTATTAACATGCAGATCATTGTAACCTTCTTTGTTGATTACATTATTAACATGCAGATGATTGTCACCTTCTTTGTAGATTACATTATTAACATGCAGATCATTGTCACCTTCTTTGTTGATTACATTATTAACATGCAGATCATCGTAACCTTCTTTGTTGATTACATTATTAACATGCAGATCATCGTAACCTTCTTTGTTGATTACATTATTAACATGCAGATCATCGTAACCTTCTTTGTTGATTACATTATTAATATGCAGATGATTGTCACCTTCTTTGTAGATTACATTATTAACATGCAGATCATTTTCACCTTCTTTGTTGATTACATTATTAACATGCAGATCATCGTAACCTTCTTTGTTGATTACATTATTAACATGCAGATCATCGTAACCTTCTTTGTTGATTACATTATTAACATGCAGATGATTGTCACCTTCTTTGTAGATTACATTATTAACATGCAGATCATTGTCACCTTCTTTGTTGATTACATTATTAACATGCAGATCATCGTAACCTTCTTTGTTGATTACATTATTAACATGCAGATCATTGTCACCTTCTTTGTTGATTACATTATTAACATACAGATCATTGTCACCTTCTTGTTGATTACATTATTAACATGCAGATGATTGTAACCTTCTTTGTTGATTACATTATTAACATGCAGATCATTGTAACCTTCTTTGTTGATTACATTATTAACATGGACATGATTGTCACCTTCTTTGTTAATTACATTATTAACATGCAGATCATCGTAAACTTCTTTGTTGATTACATTATTAACATGCAGATGATTGTCACCTTCTTTGTAGATTACATTATTAACATGCAGATCATCGTAACCTTCTTTGTTGATTATATTATTAACATGCAGATCATCGTAACCTTCTTTGTTGATTACATTATTAACATGCAGATGATTGTCACCTTCTTTGTTGATTACATTATTAACATGCAGATGATTGTCACCTTCTTTGTTGATTACATTATTAACATGCAGATCATCGTAACCTTCTTTGTTGATTACATTATTAACATGCAGATGATTGTCACCTTCTTTGTAGATTACATTATTAACATGCAGATCATTGTCACCTTCTTTGTTGATTTCATTATTAACATGCAGATGATTGTCACCTTCTTTGTTGATTACATTATTAACATGCAGATGATTGTCACCATCTTTGTTGATTACATTATTAACATGCAGATCATTGTAACCTTCTTTGTTGATTACATTATTAACATGCAGATGATGGTCACCTTCTTTGTAGATTATATTATTAACATGCAGATCATTGTCACCTTCTTTGTTGATTACATTATTAACATGCAGATGATTGTCTCCTTCTTTGTTGATTACATTATTAACATGCAGATCATCGTAACCTTCTTTGTTGATTACATTATTAACATGCAGATCATTGTCACCTTCTTTGTTGATTACATTATTAACATGCAGATCATTGTCACCTTCTTGTTGATTACATTATTAACATGCAGATGATTGTAACCTTCTTTGTTGATTACATTATTAACATGCAGATCATTGTAACCTTCTTTGTTGATTACATTATTAACATGGAGATGATTGTCACCTTCTTTGTTGATTACATTATTAACATGCAGATCATCGTAAACTTCTTTGTTGATTACATTATTAACATGCAGATGATTGTCACCTTCTTTGTTGATTACATTATTAATATGCAGATCATCGTAACCTTCTTTGTTGATTACATTATTAACATGCAGATGATTGTCACCTTCTTTGTTGATTACATTATTAAAATGCAGATGATTGTCACCTTCTTTGTAGATTACATTATTAACATGCAGATCATTGTCACCTTCTTTGTTGATTTCATTATTAACATGCAGGTCATTGTCACCTTCTTTGTTGATTACATTATTAACATGCAGATGATTGTCACCATCTTTGTTGATTACATTATTAACATGCAGATCATTGTAACCTTCTTTGTTGATTACATTATTAACATGCAGATGATTGTCACCTTCTTTGTAGATTACATTATTAACATGCAGATCATTGTCACCTTCTTTGTTGATTACATTATTAACATGCAGATCATCGTAACCTTCTTTGTTGATTACATTATTAACATGCAGATCATCGTAACCTTCTTTGTTGATTACATTATTAACATGCAGATCATCGTAACCTTCTTTGTTGATTACATTATTAATATGCAGATGATTGTCACCTTCTTTGTAGATTACATTATTAACATGCAGATCATTTTCACCTTCTTTGTTGATTACATTATTAACATGCAGATCATCGTAACCTTCTTTGTTGATTACATTATTAACATGCAGATCATCGTAACCTTCTTTGTTGATTACATTATTAACATGCAGATGATTGTCACCTTCTTTGTAGATTACATTATTAACATGCAGATCATTGTCACCTTCTTTGTTGATTACATTATTAACATGCAGATCATCGTAACCTTCTTTGTTGATTACATTATTAACATGCAGATCATTGTCACCTTCTTTGTTGATTACATTATTAACATACAGATCATTGTCACCTTCTTGTTGATTACATTATTAACATGCAGATGATTGTAACCTTCTTTGTTGATTACATTATTAACATGCAGATCATTGTAACCTTCTTTGTTGATTACATTATTAACATGGACATGATTGTCACCTTCTTTGTTAATTACATTATTAACATGCAGATCATCGTAAACTTCTTTGTTGATTACATTATTAACATGCAGATGATTGTCACCTTCTTTGTTGATTACATTATTAATATGCAGATCATCGTAACCTTCTTTGTTGATTACATTATTAACATGCAGATCATTGTCACCTTCTTTGTTGATTACATTATTAACATGCAGATCATCGTAACCTTCTTTGTTGATTATATTATTAACATGCAGATCATCGTAACCTTCTTTGTTGATTACATTATTAACATGCAGATGATTGTCACCTTCTTTGTTGATTACATTATTAACATGCAGATGATTGTCACCTTCTTTGTTGATTACATTATTAACATGCAGATCATCGTAACCTTCTTTGTTGATTACATTATTAACATGCAGATGATTGTCACCTTCTTTGTAGATTACATTATTAACATGCAGATCATTGTCACCTTCTTTGTTGATTTCATTATTAACATGCAGATGATTGTCACCTTCTTTGTTGATTACATTATTAACATGCAGATGATTGTCACCATCTTTGTTGATTACATTATTAACATGCAGATCATTGTAACCTTCTTTGTTGATTACATTATTAACATGCAGATGATGGTCACCTTCTTTGTAGATTATATTATTAACATGCAGATCATTGTCACCTTCTTTGTTGATTACATTATTAACATGCAGATGATTGTCTCCTTCTTTGTTGATTACATTATTAACATGCAGATCATCGTAACCTTCTTTGTTGATTACATTATTAACATGCAGATCATTGTCACCTTCTTTGTTGATTACATTATTAACATGCAGATCATTGTCACCTTCTTGTTGATTACATTATTAACATGCAGATGATTGTAACCTTCTTTGTTGATTACATTATTAACATGCAGATCATTGTAACCTTCTTTGTTGATTACATTATTAACATGGAGATGATTGTCACCTTCTTTGTTGATTACATTATTAACATGCAGATCATCGTAAACTTCTTTGTTGATTACATTATTAACATGCAGATGATTGTCACCTTCTTTGTTGATTACATTATTAATATGCAGATCATCGTAACCTTCTTTGTTGATTACATTATTAACATGCAGATGATTGTCACCTTCTTTGTTGATTACATTATTAACATGCAGATCATCGTAACCTTCTTTGTTGATTACATTATTAACATGCAGATGATTGTCACCTTCTTTGTAGATTATATTATTAACATGAAGATCATTGTCACCTTCTTTGTTGATTACATTATTAACATGCAGATCATTGTCACCTTCTTGTTGATTACATTATTCACATTCAGATGATTGTAACCTTCTTTGTTGATTACATTATTAACATGCAGATCATCGTAACCTTCTTTGTTGATTTCATTATTAACATGCAGATGATTGTCACCTTCTTTGTTGATTACATTATTAACATGCAGATCATTGTCACCTTCGTTGTTGATTACATTATTAACATGTAGATCACCGTATCCTTCTTTGTTGATTACATTATTAACATGCAGATGATTGTCACCTTCTTTGTAGATTACATTATTAACATGCAGATCATTGTCACCTTCTTTGTTGATTACATTGTTAACATGCAGATCATCGTAAACTTCTTTGTTGATTATATTATTAACATGCAGATCATCGTAACCTTCTTTGTTGATTACATTATTAACATGCAGATGATTGTCACCTTCTTTGTTGATTACATTATTAACATGCAGATGATTGTCACCTTCTTTGTTGATTACATTATTAACATGCAGATCATCGTAAACTTCTTTGTTGATTACATTATTAACATGCAGATGATTGTCACCTTCTTTGTAGATTACATTATTAACATGCAGATCATTGTCACCTTCTTTGTTGATTTCATTATTAACATGCAGATCATTGTCACCTTCTTTGTTGATTACATTATTAACATGCAGATGATTGTCACCATCTTTGTTGATTACATTATTAACATGCAGATCATTGTAACCTTCTTTGTTGATTACATTATTAACATGCAGATGATTGTCACCTTCTTTGTTGATTACATTATTAACATGCAGATCATTGTAACCTTCTTTGTTGATTACATTATTAACATGCAGATCATTGTCACCTTCTTTGTTGATTACATTTTTAACATGCAGATCATTGTCACCTTCTTTGTTGATTACATTATTAACATGCAGATCATTGTCACCTTTGTTGATTACATTATTAACATGCAGATCATTGTCACCTTCTTTGTTGATTACATTATTAACATGCAGATCATTGTCACCTTCTTTGTTGATTACATTATTAACATGCAGATCATTGTAACCTTCTTTGTTGATTACATTATTAACATGCAGATCATTATCACCTTCTTTGTTGATTACATTATTAACATGCAGGTGATTGTCACCTTCTTTGTTGATTACATTATTAACATGCATATCATTGTCACCTTCTTTGTTGATTACATTATTAACATGCAGATCATTGTCACCTTCTTTGTTGATTACATTATTAACATGCAGATCATTGTAACCTTCTTTGTTGATTACATTATTAACATGCAGATCATTGTCACCTTCTTTGTTGATTACATTATTAACATGCAGATCATTGTAACCTTCTTTGTTGATTACATTATTAACATGCAGATCATTGTCACCTTCTTTGTTGATGACATTATTAACATGCAGATCATTGTAACCTTCTTGGTTGATTACATTATTAACATGCAGATCATTGTCACCTTCTTTGTTGATTACATTATTAACATGCAGATCATTGTCACCTTCTTTGTAGATTACATTATTAACATGCAGATCATTGTCACCTTCTTTGTTGATTACATTATTAACATGCAGATGATTGTAACCTTCTTTGTTGATTACATTATTAACATGCAGATCATTGTCACCTTCTTTGTTGATTACATTATTAACATGCAGATGATTGTCACTTTCTTTGTAGATTACATTATTAACATCCAGATCATTGTAACCTTCTTTGTTGATTACATTATTAACATGCAGATCATTGTAACCTTCTTTGTTGATTACATTATTAACATGCAGATGATTGTCACCTTCTTTGTTGATTACATTATTAACATGCAGATCATTGTAACCTTCTTTGTTGATTACATTATTAACATGCAGATCATTGTCACCTTCTTTGTTGATGACATTATTAACATGCAGATCATTGTAACCTTCTTGGTTGATTACATTATTAACATGCAGATCATTGTCACCTTCTTTGTTGATTACATTATTAACATGCAGATCATTCTCACCTTCTTTGTAGATTACATTATTAACATGCAGATCATTGTCACCTTCTTTGTTGATTACATTATTAACATGCAGATGATTGTAACCTTCTTTGTTGATTACATTATTAACATGCAGATCATTGTCACCTTCTTTGTTGATTACATTATTAACATGCAGATGATTGTCACTTTCTTTGTAGATTACATTATTAACATCCAGATCATTGTAACCTTCTTTGTTGATTACATTATTAACATGCAGATCATTGTAACCTTCTTTGTTGATTACATTATTAACATGCAGATGATTGTCACCTTCTTTGTTGATTACATTATTAACATGCAGATCATCGTCACCTTCTTTGTTGATTACATTATTAACATGCAGATGATTGTCACCTTCTTTGTAGATTACATTATTAACATCCAGATCATTGTAACCTTCTTTGTTGTTTACATTATTAACATGCAGATCATTGTCACCTTCTTTGTTGATTACATTATTAACATGCAGATGATTGTCACCTTCTTTGTTGATTACATTATTAACATGCAGATCATCGTAACCTTCTTTGTTGATTACATTATTAACATGCAGATGATTGTCACCTTCTTTGTTGATTACATTATTGACATGCATATCATCGTAACCTTCTTTGTTGATTACATTATTAACATGCAGATGATTGTCACCTTCTTTGTAGATTACATTATTAACATGCAGATGATTGTCACCTTCTTTGTTGATTACATTATTAACATGCAGATCATTGTCACCTTCTTGTTGATTACATTATTAACATGCAGATGATTGTAACCTTCTTTGTTGATTACATTATTAACATGCAGATGATTGTAACCTTCTTTGTTGATTACATTATTAACATGCAGATGATTGTAACCTTCTTTGTTGATTACATTATTAACATGCAGATTATTGTCACCTTCTTTGTAGATTACATTATTAACATGCAGATCACCGTAACCTTCTTTGTTGATTACATTATTAACATGCAGATGATTGTCACCTTCTTTGTAGATTACATTATTAACATGCAGATCATTGTCACCTTCTTTGTTGATTACATTATTAACATGCAGATGATTGTCACCTTCTTTGTAGATTACATTATTAACATGCAGATCATTGTCATCTTCTTTGTTGATTACATTATTAACATGCAGATCATTGTCACCTTCTTTGTTGATTACATTATTAACATGCAGATCATTGTCACCTTCTTTGTTGATTACATTATTAACATGCAGATAATTGTCACCTTCTTTGTTGATTACATTATTAACATGCAGATCATTGTCACCTTCTTTGTTGATTACATTATTAACATGCAGATCATTGTAACCTTCTTTGTTGATTACATTATTAACATGCAGATCATTGTCACCTTCTTGTTGATTACATTATTAACATGCAGATGATTGTCACCTTCTTTGTTGATTACATTATAAACATGCAGATCATCGTAACCTTCTTTGTTGATTACATTATTAACATGCAGATGATTGTCACCTTCTTTGTTGATTACATTATTAACATGCAGATCATCGTAACCTTCTTTGTTGATTACATTATTAACATGCAGATGGTTGTCACCTTCTTTGTAGATTACATTATTAACATGCAGATCATTGTCACCTTCTTTGTTGATTACATTATTAACATGCAAATCATCGTAACCTTCTTTGTTGATTACATTATTAACATGCAGATCATTGTCACCTTCTTTGTAGATTACATTATTAACATGCAGATCATTGTCACCTTCTTTGTTGATTACATTATTAACATGCAAATCATCGTAACCTTCTTTGTTGATTACATTATTAACATGCAGATCATTGTCACCTTCTTTGTAGATTACTTTATTAACATGCAGATCATTGTCACCTTCTTTGTTGATTACATTATTAACATGCAAATCATCGTAACCTTCTTTGTTGATTACATTATTAACATGCAAATCATTGTCACCTTCTTTGTTGATTACATTATTAACATGCAGATCATTGTCACCTTCTTGTTGATTACATTATTAACATGCAGATCATTGTAACCTTCTTTGTTGATTACATTATTAACATGCAGATCATCGTAACCTTCTTTGTTGATTACATTATTAACATGCAGATGATTGTCACCTTCTTTGTAGATTACATTATTAACATGCAGATGATTGTCACCTTCTTTGTTGATTACATTATTAACATGCAGATCATTGTCACCTTCTTGTTGATTACATTATTAACATGCAGATGATTGTAACCTTCTTTGTTGATTACATTATTAACATGCAGATGATTGTAACCTTCTTTGTTGATTACATTATTAACATGCAGATGATTGTCACCTTCTTTGTAGATTACATTATTAACATGCAGATCACCGTAACCTTCTTTGTTGATTACATTATTAACATGCAGATGATTGTCACCTTCTTTGTAGATTACATTATTAACATGCAGATCATTGTCACCTTCTTTGTTGATTACATTATTAACATGCAGATGATTGTCACCTTCTTTGTAGATTACATTATTAACATGCAGATCATTGTCATCTTCTTTGTTGATTACATTATTAACATGCAGATCATTGTCACCTTCTTTGTTGATTACATTATTAACATGCAGATCATTGTCACCTTCTTTGTTGATTACATTATTAACATGCAGATAATTGTCACCTTCTTTGTTGATTACATTATTAACATGCAGATCATTGTCACCTTCTTTGTTGATTACATTATTAACATGCAGATCATTGTAACCTTCTTTGTTGATTACATTATTAACATGCAGATCATTGTCACCTTCTTGTTGATTACATTATTAACATGCAGATGATTGTCACCTTCTTTGTTGATTACATTATAAACATGCAGATCATCGTAACCTTCTTTGTTGATTACATTATTAACATGCAGATGATTGTCACCTTCTTTGTTGATTACATTATTAACATGCAGATCATCGTAATCTTCTTTGTTGATTACATTATTAACATGCAGATGATTGTCACCTTCTTTGTAGATTACATTATTAACATGCAGATCATTGTCACCTTCTTTGTTGATTACATTATTAACATGCAAATCATCGTAACCTTCTTTGTTGATTACATTATTAACATGCAGATCATTGTCACCTTCTTTGTAGATTACATTATTAACATGCAGATCATTGTCACCTTCTTTGTTGATTACATTATTAACATGCAAATCATCGTAACCTTCTTTGTTGATTACATTATTAACATGCAGATCATTGTCACCTTCTTTGTAGATTACATTATTAACATGCAGATCATTGTCACCTTCTTTGTTGATTACATTATTAACATGCAAATCATCGTAACCTTCTTTGTTGATTACATTATTAACATGCAAATCATTGTCACCTTCTTTGTTGATTACATTATTAACATGCAGATCATTGTCACCTTCTTGTTGATTACATTATTAACATGCAGATCATTGTAACCTTCTTTGTTGATTACATTATTAACATGCAGATCATCGTAACCTTCTTTGTTGATTACATTATTAACATGCAGATGATTGTCACCTTCTTTGTAGATTACATTATTAACATGCAGATCATTGTCACCTTCTTTGTAGATTACATTATTAACATGCAGATCATTGTCACCTTCTTTGTTGATTACATTATTAACATGCAAATCATCGTAACCTTCTTTGTTGATTACATTATTAACATGCAAATCATTGTCACATTCTTTGTTGATTACATTATTAACATGCAGATAATTGTCACCTTCTTGTTGATTACATTATTAACATGCAGATCATTGTAACCTTTTTGTTGATTACATTATTAACATACAGATCATCGTAACCTTCTTTGTTGATTACATTATTAACATGCAGATGATTGTCACCTTCTTTGTAGATTACATTATTAACATGCAGATCATCGTAACCTTCTTTGTTGATTACATTATTAACATGCAGATGATTGTCACCTTCTTGTTGATTACATTATTAACATGCAGATCATTGTAACCTTCTTTGTTGATTACATTATTAACATGCAGATCATCGTAACCTTCTTTGTTGATTACATTATTAACATGCAGATGATTGTCACCTTCTTTGTAGATTACATTATTAACATGCAGATGATTGTCACCTTCTTTGTTGATTACATTATTAACATGCAGATCATTGTCACCTTCTTGTTGATTACATTATTAACATGCAGATGATTGTAACCTTCTTTGTTGATTACATTATTAACATGCAGATGATTGTAACCTTCTTTGTTGATTACATTATTAACATGCAGATGATTGTAACCTTCTTTGTTGATTACATTATTAACATGCAGATGATTGTCACCTTCTTTGTAGATTACATTATTAACATGCAGATCACCGTAACCTTCTTTGTTGATTACATTATTAACATGCAGATGATTGTCACCTTCTTTGTAGATTACATTATTAACATGCAGATCATTGTCACCTTCTTTGTTGATTACATTATTAACATGCAGATGATTGTCACCTTCT
This sequence comes from Acanthosepion esculentum, assembly GCA_964036315.1. Classification (NCBI taxonomy): domain Eukaryota; kingdom Metazoa; phylum Mollusca; class Cephalopoda; order Sepiida; family Sepiidae; genus Acanthosepion; species Acanthosepion esculentum. Next base: position 132,736,450 of record OZ038486.1, on the reverse strand, counting down.
TTGTAGATTACATTATTAACATGCAGATCATTGTCATCTTCTTTGTTGATTACATTATTAACATGCAGATCATTGTCACCTTCTTTGTTGATTACATTATTAACATGCAGATCATTGTCACCTTCTTTGTTGATTACATTATTAACATGCAGATAATTGTCACCTTCTTTGTTGATTACATTATTAACATGCAGATCATTGTCACCTTCTTTGTTGATTACATTATTAACATGCAGATCATTGTAACCTTCTTTGTTGATTACATTATTAACATGCAGATCATTGTCACCTTCTTGTTGATTACATTATTAACATGCAGATGATTGTCACCTTCTTTGTTGATTACATTATAAACATGCAGATCATCGTAACCTTCTTTGTTGATTACATTATTAACATGCAGATGATTGTCACCTTCTTTGTTGATTACATTATTAACATGCAGATCATCGTAATCTTCTTTGTTGATTACATTATTAACATGCAGATGATTGTCACCTTCTTTGTAGATTACATTATTAACATGCAGATCATTGTCACCTTCTTTGTTGATTACATTATTAACATGCAAATCATCGTAACCTTCTTTGTTGATTACATTATTAACATGCAGATCATTGTCACCTTCTTTGTAGATTACATTATTAACATGCAGATCATTGTCACCTTCTTTGTTGATTACATTATTAACATGCAAATCATCGTAACCTTCTTTGTTGATTACATTATTAACATGCAGATCATTGTCACCTTCTTTGTAGATTACATTATTAACATGCAGATCATTGTCACCTTCTTTGTTGATTACATTATTAACATGCAAATCATCGTAACCTTCTTTGTTGATTACATTATTAACATGCAAATCATTGTCACCTTCTTTGTTGATTACATTATTAACATGCAGATCATTGTCACCTTCTTGTTGATTACATTATTAACATGCAGATCATTGTAACCTTCTTTGTTGATTACATTATTAACATGCAGATCATCGTAACCTTCTTTGTTGATTACATTATTAACATGCAGATGATTGTCACCTTCTTTGTAGATTACATTATTAACATGCAGATCATTGTCACCTTCTTTGTAGATTACATTATTAACATGCAGATCATTGTCACCTTCTTTGTTGATTACATTATTAACATGCAAATCATCGTAACCTTCTTTGTTGATTACATTATTAACATGCAAATCATTGTCACATTCTTTGTTGATTACATTATTAACATGCAGATAATTGTCACCTTCTTGTTGATTACATTATTAACATGCAGATCATTGTAACCTTTTTGTTGATTACATTATTAACATGCAGATCATCGTAACCTTCTTTGTTGATTACATTATTAACATGCAGATGATTGTCACCTTCTTTGTAGATTACATTATTAACATGCAGATCATCGAAACCTTCTTTGTTGATTACATTATTAACATGCAGATGATTGTCACCTTCTTGTTGATTACATTATTAACATGCAGATCATTGTAACCTTCTTTGTTGATTACATTATTAACATGCAGATCATCGTAACCTTCTTTGTTGATTACATTATTAACATGCAGATGATTGTCACCTTCTTTGTAGATTACATTATTAACATGCAGATGATTGTCACCTTCTTTGTTGATTACATTATTAACATGCAGATCATTGTCACCTTCTTGTTGATTACATTATTAACATGCAGATGATTGTAACCTTCTTTGTTGATTACATTATTAACATGCAGATGATTGTAACCTTCTTTGTTGATTACATTATTAACATGCAGATGATTGTAACCTTCTTTGTTGATTACATTATTAACATGCAGATGATTGTCACCTTCTTTGTAGATTACATTATTAACATGCAGATCACCGTAACCTTCTTTGTTGATTACATTATTAACATGCAGATGATTGTCACCTTCTTTGTAGATTACATTATTAACATGCAGATCATTGTCACCTTCTTTGTTGATTACATTATTAACATGCAGATGATTGTCACCTTCTTTGTAGATTACATTATTAACATGCAGATCATTGTCATCTTCTTTGTTGATTACATTATTAACATGCAGATCATTGTCACCTTCTTTGTTGATTACATTATTAACATGCAGATTATTGTCACCTTCTTTGTTGATTACATTATTAACATGCAGATAATTGTCACCTTCTTTGTTGATTACATTATTAACATGCAGATCATTGTCACCTTCTTTGTTGATTACATTATTAACATGCAGATCATTGTAACCTTCTTTGTTGATTACATTATTAACATGCAGATCATTGTCACCTTCTTGTTGATTACATTATTAACATGCAGATGATTGTCACCTTCTTTGTTGATTACATTATAAACATGCAGATCATCGTAACCTTCTTTGTTGATTACATTATTAACATGCAGATGATTGTCACCTTCTTTGTTGATTACATTATTAACATGCAGATCATCGTAACCTTCTTTGTTGATTACATTATTAACATGCAGATGATTGTCACCTTCTTTGTAGATTACATTATTAACATGCAGATCATTGTCACCTTCTTTGTTGATTACATTATTAACATGCAAATCATCGTAACCTTCTTTGTTGATTACATTATTAACATGCAGATCATTGTCACCTTCTTTGTTGATTACATTATTAACATGCAGATCATTGTCACCTTCTTTGTTGATTACATTATTAACATGCAAATCATCGTAACCTTCTTTGTTGATTACATTATTAACATGCAGATCATTGTCACCTTCTTTGTAGATTACATTATTAACATGCAGATCATTGTCACCTTCTTTGTTGATTACATTATTAACATGCAAATCATCGTAACCTTCTTTGTTGATTACATTATTAACATGCAAATCATTGTCACCTTCTTTGTTGATTACATTATTAACATGCAGATCATTGTCACCTTCTTGTTGATTACATTATTAACATGCAGATCATTGTAACCTTCTTTGTTGATTACATTATTAACATGCAGATCATCGTAACCTTCTTTGTTGATTACATTATTAACATGCAGATGATTGTCACCTTCTTTGTAGATTACATTATTAACATGCAGATCATTGTCACCTTCTTTGTAGATTACATTATTAACATGCAGATCATTGTCACCTTCTTTGTTGATTACATTATTAACATGCAAATCATCGTAACCTTCTTTGTTGATTACATTATTAACATGCAGATCATTGTCACCTTCTTTGTAGATTACATTATTAACATGCAGATCATTGTCACCTTCTTTGTTGATTACATTATTAACATGCAAATCATCGTAACCTTCTTTGTTGATTACATTATTAACATGCAAATCATTGTCACATTCTTTGTTGATTACATTATTAACATGCAGATAATTGTCACCTTCTTGTTGATTACATTATTAACATGCAGATCATTGTAACCTTCTTTGTTGATTACATTATTAACATGCAGATCATCGTAACCTTCTTTGTTGATTACATTATTAACATGCAGATGATTGTCACCTTCTTTGTAGATTACATTATTAACATGCAGATCATCGTAACCTTCTTTGTTGATTACATTATTAACATGCAGATAATTGTCACCTTCTTGTTGATTACATTATTAACATGCAGATCATTGTAACCTTCTTTGTAGATTACATTATTAACATGCAGATCATCGTAACCTTCTTTGTTGATTACATTATTAACATGCAGATGATTGTCACCTTCTTTGTTGATTACACTATAAACATGCAGATCATTGTCACCTTCTTTGTTCATTACATTATTAACATGCAAATCAACGTAACCTTCTTTGATTACATTATTAACATACAGATCATTGTCCCCTTATTTGTTGATTACATTATTAACATGCAGATAATTGTCACCTTCTTTGTTGATTACATTAACATGTAGACCATTGTCCTCATCTTTGTTGATTACATTAACATGTAGACTGTTGTCCTCATCTTTATTCTTTACGTTGTTTATATGCAGTCTGTTGTCTACATCTTTGTTGTTTACATTATTTACATGCAGACTGTTGTCCTCATCTTTGTTGCTATCACGACGTTTCATTCGTAGTCTCTCCGCCCTTCATCCTACGAGCAATAACTGAGCATTACTAATTAAAGAATGATACATGGGCAGTGGTGCGAGACCGAACTACCCATGCAGATTAAATATGGAGTTCAGTTCTAACTTTCTTGTTGGTTACCCGGATTGACATACACCTGATGAAGAGCGAATAGCACAACGACCGAAACGTTGTGAAAACAACACTAAAAATGAGTTTGTAGGTAAATAAAGATTTACAGTGTCGTAAATGAAAGAAATGACGGTAAGGAAAACGAAAAGATGAATGGAAGGAAGAAGAAAAAAGGGGCGTGGTCATAATGAAAATAAGAAAAATCAGTTAGATGAGGGAAAGAACGATGAACGGAAAGATAGTGTAGAAAGAGAACGAAAGAGGAATAATGACATAAAGAAATGAAAATGGTAATGAAAAGAAAGAAAGAAAGAAAGAAAGAAAGAAAGAAGTAGTAAGGAAGAGAAATGATTTAACTGAAAAAATAAAGGAGGGGAAATTATTAAGGACAGTAATAAAGAAAAGGGTGATGAAATGGCAAAAATCATAAAGGAAGGGCAAAGAAGAAAAGTAGTGTTGTATAAGAGTAAGTGTCATTGCCGACACTATGGTTCGAAACTAGATCGGCAATGAGCAACACGAGCGATTCCATTTTTTTAGTAGATCATGTGATCATAGGGGAATGAATAACTAGAAAGTAGGACTATACATTCACTGTTTACTCTTCTTGTCTATCCACTATTGCTATACATTCAGTCTCTCTGCTACTATACGGATTACGATTCTCTTTAGATCATTATACTATTTGTCAATTACTACTTGAACAAGTATTACTGGTACGGATATCAAAGAGAAATCGTTACTGCTGGTACAGGCGTCTTCGAACTTTCGAAAAAAAAGAGCATTTTTGGAAGTGACAAGCGAGGCCGTTCAACATCATAAACTCATGAATAGCCGCAATCTCGTTCATAAATATCTGAACTGTCATAACAGCTTTCTCAGAGTAATGATTAAAAATGGTTTCAAGTGAACGGTTCCTGTCGGTCCTAGCGAGGAGCCCTTTTTCAGACCTCGTGAACTGTTGCTACAGCAGCACAAACAACTTTATTATAAAATAACGTAAACCGCATCAGTCGAGGACTTTCAACAGCTGCAACTACTAAAATGGATAATCAATGGAACTCGAAGAGAAATTAATGACATAAGATGTTGATGTTTTTCACTGTCTAAAACAAGAAGTTAGGAAGAAAACTCCTATCGTCACTGTAAAGAACGAGAGCAGTTCGTAGATTTGGCAAACGTATTTTCCTGAGAAATTGTTTTAACAGAATGATTTTGTAAATGTCAAGCGAGTGTAGCACTAGCTGCTTAGTCAATGAATGCGAAATGTTTCCACATAAGGCAACATTTAATATTACCAGATGCCCCGTCCACAACGGGGAATCTGTAGATCGTCATAATGCATTATTTGTAAAGAAATCAACACGGTGTCAAATAGCATAAGTAGTATATAATTATGTCGCATCACATAGAGAACATTAGCTATATATATCATTATTGGTAATTTTTTGTCCTTCCTGAAAATGGTAATTTATGTAATACATGTTTTTGCTTCAAGAAAAGTGTCCCTCCAAGCATGACACCAACTTTCCTATTTAAAACATTCTCTGCTTTTCTCCTGGCAAATGTAGTGTTATTTCCTTTTTTTTTTCACCTCCGCCATATTGCCTTTTGGAACAGCTGTCCGCAATATTTTCTTTCACGTGGATTTTCTGAAGCTTTGATAATTTACCCTGGATGGAGATTTCTGTCTGATATCTGGTGCCGTTTAACTTCCTCGTCCCTTTCATATTCCATTTTGAAGAAACAAGCTCAATTCAAACAAATTACTCCTAAGAACCGCTACTTCGTGGGACATACTCCACTACATTCTTAAATTCATCATGGTCATGGTCAACAGTTACCTATCCTACCTATCCTCTGAATAGGTAGTTCTTAGCCCCATTTCGACGGCAGCGTGGGGTAATGAATACCGGCTTGTATTGAGGAGTCGCAGAGATGAGTTCCAATTTCAGTAGAGTTCATTACATTCACTTTTTTACTCATCTTCATCCAGTGTAAGGCACAAGAGTCTTAAGTAGAGAATTATTGCGTGGTGTTGTATGAGAGTAAGAAAGGACTAGAAGTGAAGTTCTCCTGGCAATATTTAATTAGGGAATAACAGTTCAGAGTTTAGACGGAGACGCGCAAAGTATAGTGTGGAAATAGACCTTAAAAGGAACCGGAAACCCAATCCTAAATAAATAATTAGTGAAAAATATTTCAGGTCACAGTCGGAGACGTTAGTAACATAGAGTTGAAGTAGACATTAGAAGGAACCGGAAAAACAATCCTAAACAGGAATCAAGTGTTCAAGCTCTTCTTCAGTTCAATAGACCGCGGAAGAGTGTGAACCTGCTGATAGGCGCACATATCTATTCCTACTGAGAGAGAAATAATAAATAATTAGTGAAAAACATGTCAAGTCTCAGTCGGAGACTTTAGTAGCATGGAGTTGACGTAGACATTAGAAGCAACCGGAAAAACAATCCTAAACAGGAAACAAGTGTTCAAGCTCTTCTTCAGTTCAATAGACCGCGGAAGAGTGTGAACCTGCTGATAGGCGCACATATCTATTCCTACTGAGAGAGAAATAATAAATAATTAGTGAAAAACATGTCAAGTCTCAGTCGGAGACTTTAGTAGCATGGAGTTGACGTAGACATTAGAAGCAACCGGAAAAACAATCCTAAACAGGAAACAAGGGATAAACCACTTACGGGCAATACACTTGGTGGAAGTATGAAACCGCCTCTTCCCCAACCTGCTATGGGTTAATAGTTGAACAGATATAGCCTTGGAAGTTAACCAGTCTAGGTGAAGGAAAAACTCTGAATTCAAAATTAGCCTGTAGACGGTTGAGTTCTGTAAGACTATCTTCCGAAATCCAACCACTTGATGCTATCCTACATATACTCTTAATATGCATTTACATGTTTTTCTACGACTTCATTTATGATCCCTCTACATTGAATGCCTCTTGATCCTTAATGTTAATAATTTATTAAAAATCGGAAATAAAATTGTTTCTAGAATTTCCATTAAATTTATTATTTTACCTATTTCTTACGTCACACCAACCGTACTGCATTTTGAAATTAATAGATAATGATAAAAAGTGTTGGAACCCGTCCTGGGTATGACGATAAACTCCATCCACATCCTAGGTAAGACGATAAACTGCATCCACGTGCTGGGTAAGACGATAAACTGCATCCGCGTCCTGGGTAAGACGATAAACTGCATCCGCGTCCTGGGTAAGACGATAAACTGCATCCACGTGCTGGGTAAGACGATAAACTGCATCCACGTGCTGGGTAAGACGATAAACTGCATCCGCGTCCTGGGTAAGACGATAAACTGCATCGGCGTCCTGGGTAAGACGATAAACTGCATCCACGTGCTGGGTAAGACGATAAACTGCATCCGCGTCCTGGGTAAGACAATAAACAACACCCAACAGCAAAGCCTCTGATCAGGAAGTTTTGAGGAGCGTGGAACCACCTCTTAATTGCTGGTGTTCCCAGGTCCACCCTAATCCAGAGTGGTAGCATTTGTTACGGTCCCAGCTATGGGCAAATAGTTAAACCCGAAACTGAGGTATAAAGCATTATAAAAGTGTAAAAATAGCTTTTAATACCAGAAATACTTTGTAAAAGTTATTACCAGAAATACATTTTCAGTTATACGTTTTTGAAAAAATAATATTACCAGCTATACGTTTTGAAAAAAATAATATTACCAGCTGTACGTTTTTGGAAAAATAATATTACCAGCTATACGTTTTTGAAAAAAATAATATTACCAGCTATACGTTTTTGAAAAAAATAATATTACCAGCTATACGTTTTTGAAAAAAATAATATTACCAGCTATACGTTTTTGAAAAAAATAATATTACTAGCTATACGTTTTTGAAAAAAATAATATTACCAGCTATACGTTTTTGAAAAAAATAATATTACCAGCTATACATTTTTGAGGAAAAAATATTAACAGAAATAGATTTTTGATAAAATAAAAATATTACCAGGAAAAAAAGTTGTCGGCATTAAATGACCCGTTGAGGTTGATATGCCGTAAAACAAAACAAACCAAACTTAATGTTGGAAGAAACTTCTCTCCAGCAAAATTATATTTTCCGTCACTCATTGTCACGAAATTGTCGGCATTAGAATTTGGCCGGCAAGAAACGAAATCCCTGTAAAACGAAAAGGGACACGTAATTCTGCTTGTCGAAGCTGTTCATTTTGGATGGATGACTCGATCTTCTCCCGAATGCACCCGATCTCCTCTGCTTCAAGCCAAACGTTCCCAGATTATATCTGCCAGCTCGGCCCGTAGAACCTCTTCTCATAAACTTGCCTCAAGCCCATCCCCACCTTGAGGCCTCTCTCGTCATTTCGCATTTGTCATCAACATTGTGCTTAGCGTATCTTCATCATCACGCTTACGTCACCAACATGTATTCACTGAAATTTCATAGCAACCTTCTGACAGTGGGATCACATCTCTCTTGGCTATCATGCTATAAGGATTGTAGCCAATGTGTTTCAACGATTTCTATTCATTACTTAGTTTTCGTTTGGGAAAGCAACAGTCCTGCTGCAATTGAAATAAAAGATTTAACCACAACTCGAATAAAACTTGCCAGTAAGAAAACATTCAAACTATGACGATAAAATTCGTTTTATTAACAATGTAAAACGTCGCAACTGATTCCCCACAAAAGGTTGTTTCTTAAATAAATTGGCAAGTTCTGGGTCATTTTGGTACATCATAAAAATAAATAAATTCATTTATTATTAGCTATTCTTCTTTACACTATTTGCATTATTCGGTCTATTGTCCTCATCTTTGTCGCCATATTTATTACAACGTTTCGGTCGTTGAATTTTACTTTGGTGTAACTTAATTTTACTTTGTTGAATTTGAATTTTAGTTTTAACGAATTTTAATTTTACAATGGTGAAACTGCATTTTAATTTGATGAATTGAATTTTAGTTTACTAAAATTGCATTTTAGTTCGGTAAAGTAGAATTTTATTTTTGCAAAATAGATTTTTAGTTTGGCATTTTCTGTCACTGAATTTTAGTTTGGCGAATTCGAAATTGTAAATGTACATAATCACGTTTTTTAATTAACGCTTCTCTCTGATTGATTTTCGTTTGATTTTTGCTGTTAAAGTATTTACAATATATTTTCTATAGTAAATCTGTGGCAATTATTTATATTACTTATACTGTTACTATCTGTAAGTATTAATTCTACTCATTTCAGGTCAGTGTCAATCCCGCTGTTTATTTTACAGTATAAAATATACAGTATTTACATTATTCGGACTATTTTCCTCATCTTTGTCGACATATTTATTACAACGTTTCGGTCGTTGTACGCTCCGGCCTTTTTCAGGTGATTAGAATGTCGAACGGAACCCTTTATTTCGCTGGCTGGAGTAGACTGTTCTAGTTCCACGTGGCATGTTTAACGGATGTCAGTTATCAGTTATCAGTTATCTCCTGTTCATTTCTGAAAGCTCTCCATTGCATTAACCGGGTATTGAACTCACACTCTTTGGGTCCTGTCACTGGATCTAACCAACGCCTTTATCCACTGTGCCATGTGTCCTTGAGGACATCTGTGTAGGAATTTCATCTTTATTGTGACGGGAGCGATCACGGCCCTCAACAAATTCTTATTCCTTGTAGATCTAAACAAATATTGACTCGTTAAATCCTACTTTCTTCTCGCTCTACCATCTTTTCACGAAATGTCGCCAGTTGGGTTAATCGATGTTTCCATCTTCACCTCTTCGCTTATGTCATGACAATGTTAAATTCTCTAGGCCCTCTTTCCTCGAGATATCTCCCCAGAAATTTAAGCTGTCCATTTCTGATTTTAAGTATACATTTTATTATTATTCCATTGGTCTTTAGAAATTTATGTTCCGTCATTTTGTTCGCAGAATCCATGGTACCGTATCTCTCTCACTCCGAATTTCATCTTCGTATGTAAGGAAATTGCCCAGCATTCACAGTAATGCAGGAGGACATATACACATAGCAGTTCAGCACTCTTTACATTGCTTAGGTTGTGAATGGTAGATTTCTCTATTCCATTTCGCCTGAAGATGGCTGCATTAAACTTTCTGTCGTCTGTTAATACAATATTAAGTAAATTTGTCCGTTTTACACTCCTCCTCGTCCTTTTGAATAGGATTAGAGGGTTATGCCGTATTTCTTGCTTGGCACTGTGTTTTCCATTCCTTCTAAAGTCTACTTCAAATCTACAGTTCTAACGTCTCTGCCTACATTCTGAAAGGATATTTGACTCAGTAGGATTACATAGATTTGTCTATCGTCTGGTTCACACTCCTCCCCGTTCTTTTGAATAGGAGTAGTGTTTCTTCCATTGTCTCCTGTTTAGGGTTGTCTTTTCGGGTTCTTTTAAAGTCTACCCCCAACTGTATACTTCTAAAATTTGCGCCTAATCTCTGAAAATTTATTTACTATTTATTTTTTCTTCGTTTTTTGACTCAATAAGAGTAAATAGATTCGCCTTTTATCCGGTTCAAAGCCTCCCTTTACTTCTGAATAAGAGTAGTGATTTATCCCTTGTTTCCTATTTAGGACTGTGTTTTCATATCCAATGTCTACCTCAACTATATACACTTTCACTCCCCGTAACCTCTTTAGCCTTATTGAGATTATCGCCTTCTTAGACTGAAAAAAAAATGTTTGCATATGATACATTTTCGTTTGTAATATGTGTGTTGGTAGTTTGGTTTGGTTTATTTTGTTTTGCGTCATATAAACCTCAATGGGTTATTTAATGCCGACAACATTTTTAGGATAGATTCGTATGAATAGAATATGTATTCTTTGGTTTAGATTGGTTTGGTTTGTTTTGTTTAACGGCATATCAATCTCAATGGGTTATTTAATGCCGACAACATTTTTAGGATAGATTCGTATGAATAGAATATGTATTCTTTGGTTTAGATTGGTTTGGTTTGTTTTGTTTAACGGCATATCAACCTCAATGGGTTATTTAATGCCGACAACATTTTTAGGATAGATTCGTATGAATAGAATATGTATTCTTTGGTTTAGATTGGTTTGGTTTGTTTTGTTTTACGGCATATCAACCTCAATCGGTTATTTAATGCTGACAATATTTTTTATTGCTGGTAATATTTTGTTTTGTCAAAAATCTGTTTTTGGTAATATATTTCCTTCAAAATTGTATTGATGGCAATAATTCTTTTTGAAAAAAGCATTTCTGGTAATAGTTAACTATTTTCCAATAGCTGGGACCCTAGCAGGTGCTACCACCCCGGGTCAGGGTGGACCGCGGAACACCAGCAATTAAGAGGTGGTTCCACGCCACTCAAAACCTCCTGATCAGAGGCCTTGCTGCTGGACGTAGTTTAACGTCTTACCCAGGACGTGTTGGTAGTCAAAAGCGGGATAAATTCAAATTCCGTTTTTATTTGTTTTGTTTTTTTTAAGTTATTGTTAACCCAACATTACGGCCAAGACCGAAACAAGGTTCATGGTTACTGAATGAGGTTTTTTATAAAAGTAGGAGGAAGAAGAAATGAAGCAATGAGAATGATTCGGCCCTGTGTAGGTGTGAATTTCTGAACTGGGGGAATTGAGAATAGTAGACCATCTGAATAGCGTTAAGTATGCGACGGTTGGTTTGTGCGAAAGCCGGTGTCGATTTAAAAAAGATGTTTCATCGCACACGAGGTCGCGTAAACGCATTGGAATTATGTCAAAACTGGAAAGTGAGGATTGCGTTCTTACGTTCATTTTCACGCAGTTGGCTGTGCGTCAGCATGGCTAATGTTAATCTGCAAGACATAAATTCATTGCACCTAACGTTTTTCACTCTCATTTATTGGAGCGATTATATATTATAATATATACAGGGGTTGTGTAGATGATTGATAACACAAAAGAGACAGTTAAATAACAAACTAAGAGCTACAAAGGACAGGAAATGGACAAAGAATTGCGTTAAAATAATATGTTGTTATGATATGTGATTGTATGTCGGAACTGAAGCGAAGGTCCTTTGAGGCCCGATTCTGAAAATTGTGAATATGTTACCTTCCAGGTTAACCTTCTGATGTACTCAGTACTTTTGATATTCTGTTGTGACACACAAAAAGAAAACTATATTTTTTTAACTATTAGGATATGCCCAGTTCATTTTGGGGCCACCACAGGTCAATTCCTCTTAGGTTGACATTAAATTCGATTCAGTCGTCTGATATTTCCTGGCGTGAACCACACATTCGATATTAGAAAGTTTTGACTGTGTCCAGATTTGAATCTTAATACGTCTAGCTTTATTGCTAGTTCTTAAAAACGGCGGATTTATTGGCGGGGATTACGGGAACTTTCTGACCGCAAAGAATATCAGATGTGACATTAATATATGATATTTATATGATACCAGGTAAGGCCTGAGTGAGTAATAGGTTTCAAGACCTGTGTGCGCTCGGATTATTCTATTTATTACTCGACTTATTATATATAGGATCGACCTTTTCTGCCAGGTAGGCTTGCATTAATTTCTGACATTTGCACATGCCTTTCTCGATTATTCAACACATTTCTCGAGTAAAATCATTTTAAATACATTTGTATTAAACATATAATAAATCGACATTGTCAGTATGCTTACATCAGTCATTGATAAGAAATCTTTTTCCGTTTTTAACTTATTTTCGGTTTACACGCTTCTCTGTTTCCTAAAGAGGAATATACAGGGGTTGAACAAAATGATTGGAACAGGTGCAAATTCCACTCCTATATTTCAAAGACCTATTATATTAAGAACTTTAACTAAAACTTCGTAATTGCAGGTTATATTTATTGTAAATTCGTTTATTTATCTAATTTACTGTTTTTGGCTTATTTATTTTTAGAATTTAGTAAAGATTTAAGCTGAATGCGTGACCTCTCCGAGTTCGAAAAAGAGCAAATTGTTGGAGCTTGCATGGCAGGAGCCTTGATCACTAAGGTTGCTAAACTGTTTGGTTTTTCAAAAGCTACCATACAGGAACTATGACGCAATTCAAGAAACAGGGCAAAACCTCTAGCAAGCATAGCAATTCAGGCCGGACTTGAAAACCTACTGACAGGGACCGACATGCATTGAAACGCAATGTGGCGAAAAATCATCGGACTACTGCGGCCAAAGTGACTGCTGAGTTGAATAATCATCTGAATAGTCCAATTTCTACGAAAAGTCTTCGTCGTGAGCTTCATAAGGCTGGATATCATGGAAGAGCCACCGTAAGGAAACCTCTTCTCTCCACTCGCAACATTCAGAAGAGGTTGAAGTGGTACAGAGATCACAATGCCTGGTCTGCAGACCAAAGGAAGCATGTCATATTCTCAGCCGAGTCCGATTTTTCTCTTTTCCCAACTTCAGGGCAAGTTTATTTGTGGAGGCAGCCCAAAGAAGCTTACAACCCTGACTGCCTTCTTCCAACAGTGAAGCATGGTGGTGGATCAGTTTGGGCCGCTATATGATGAAAATGTCTCGGTCCAATAGTTGCCCTGCATGGTAGAATCAACAGCAGAGTTTACCTGAACATTTTTGGAGACCATCTTCATCCAATGGCCCAGTCTTTATTCCCTAATGGTGACTGCATCTTCCAAGATGATAATGCTCCACTACATACCGTTTAAGTGGTTAAGAATTATTAGGAAGACCATGAAAGTGAGCTAGAACATCTGGAGTGGCCTCCCCAATCTCCAGATATCAAAATTACTAAACGTTTGTAGTGCATTTTGGAGCGACAAGTTAGTAGCCTCTATCCTCCACCGTCGTGTCTTAAAGAGCTAGAGCAGGTGTTAATGGAAGAATATAATAATATTAAAAAGTAATGCTTAGCGATATTACTGAGCGACAGTTTGTTTACGAGCGTCATCAGCTTCCCCTGCCTTCTTTCATGTGGTCGATAACTACAATTTATAAACACAGAGGAAACAACGCTAAATCGTGTCACATACATCGGCGCACATGTAGACGTATTTTCTGTTTATCCTGTACTGACGCAATTCATTCGGTTTTACTGTATAAAAAAGATGCACGAAAATATTTTGTGTGAAGTTGTTAGCAAAGAATCTTTGTAATTCATTTTTCAATTTGAAAGAAAAACAATGCTCAAATAAATAAAAAATATTGAAATTTGTAGATCCATGTTTGAAGATTGGCTTAATTCTTCACTTCTATACGCATATTCCACTACAAGGATATAGGCTAATCGTCCCGCTTCATTATCTTATCAGCGTATGTATTAGTTGCTTATTACAAATTTTAATCTGCTACAGCATGTAGAGACGAAGTGCGTGAAGAAGGGACTAAGCATAAACTACAAGATAACAGAATGCATGGGCATCAGTAAAAGTCCGAAAAACGATTTGCAGGTCGGAAACACTAGAATCAAGCAGACGCACGAGTTTAAATACCTTGGAAGCGTTCTGACAGAGGTCTGTAAATGCGACACTCAGATCCGTAGACGTATTGGGATGTCCAAGGACGTATTCCCAAAGCTGAGCAGAGTATTGCGAGACAGGAGGATTTCTTTGGTAAGAAAGAAATGAATACTGAGCTGTTACGTGATATCTGTCCTCCTTTACGGCAGCGAATGTTGGACGATTTGCTCAAAGATGAAGAAGAGACCAGTGGCGATGGAGATATGTTTCTACAGATGGATGCTAAGGATATCATGGGTCGAGCGTGTGAGCAATTATGAGGTCTTAAAGAGGATAGAAACAAGGAAGAGGCTTATACTCAACATTAGAAAGAGGCAGCTGAAGTTTCTGGGACACATAATGAGGAAGGAGGGCCTAGAGAATCTGATACTCTCGGGTCGAATATAGGAAAAGAGAGACAACGCGTGACATTCCTAGCTAGTTGAGAGCTGCAATGGATAGAGGGAGGTGGAGTACCATGATCGCCTACATCCTGGAAGGACACGGCACATAGAAAGTATAGGAAAAGAAGAAATAGAAAATAGAATAGTCTAGGACTAGTTTTGCCCAAAAACCTTAAATATCATCACTAGATGAAGACATCAATATCAGTTTCAACAGACCAACAAACTCGTTCAGAAGTATCTGGACTGGCAGCTGTGTGGAACCACTTTCCCAGATAAATGATTATAAATTGGTTCCAGCGCATGAAGCCTGTAAGCTTAAGCGGGTATTGTGCTTCCTCGAAACTCGTCAACTGGTGTTACAGAACCGCACACAAAGAACTGTACCAGATAACAGAAACCACATTACTTGTGGTCTTTCAACAGCAGCAACAACTAAACTGGATAGCACATGTACCTCAAAGAGAAAATAAGGACATATTGAAGATTTTGACGTTGAGATCTCCTTCGAATAAAAAGTTTCAAAGGATACTCGCATTCATACTGGAAAGAGCGATAGGAGATGCTGGTCTTGGGAAACTTATTTTCCTGAAAAGAAAACTGCTTTAATAGAATGATTTCAAAAATTTTATCCGACAGTAGAAATGGCTGCTCTGTCAAAGAATGACGAATAAGGAAATGGCTACTATTACCGCAACGTTTGTTATTATCTATTTCCCCATATGATGCAAAAATAATTTGATTAGTTTAATAAATTTTTTTTTTTTAAATTTGTGTTGCATGTATGTTAACCCTATAGAATCCGTGTGGAGTGAAGCGCCATGGCAAAACTACGTTGTTCTGCTTTTGATTTATGCCTTTAGAGTTTGCTGCCTTCATGCCCAGCCGGTTTTGGCTTCAGAATTCTCGTTCTAAAATTGTTGACAACTAATGCTAAAACGTCCAGACTGTCTTATTAGACTTTAGCGCTGGAGGCGGAACCACGGCCAAGGTTATTTTTGAGAATTCGAACCAAACAGTCTCGGCTGGGTTTCGAACTCGTTAAGGTGCAGGTAACGGATACGCCGTGTATTCATAAAATAATATATATCCACCTATCTAACGAATCTGTAGTTCATCAGGAAACCACTGTCGGTTTTTCCTGATATATCTTTAAGAAAAGGTGAAGCTTACTCGTTCATATTCATCTACTCTGCACAGAGAGTGCCACACATTGATTCAAGGACCCGTGCGCAATCACCTGCATGGCATATAGTGAGCGATAATTTTCAGTCTTTCCAATATTTGAGGCAAAATTCAAAATTGTTAAGCAGATTCCGGTATTTAAAGTATGAAAAACAAGGAAAATTTCCTAAGAAAAGACTAATGAACTGTTATGCAACATCGGTGCCCCTATATTTGTTTTAAATCGCTTTCACCCCAAGCAAAGTAGTAAAGCCACAAAGACGCTGGGGGTTAGTTACTGGGTGTGAAGGAGTTAAAAAGAGGAATAATTGGTAAGAAGCGAGAACAGGGGAAGAGTATTTAGGAGGACAGTAGATAGCGATTGACATTGCATTTAAATTTTTGCAGATTAAAGCTGGTTGGAAAACATTTCGTCGAAAGGAAGTTCCCCAAATGAGAAGTGCGACAAAAGAAACTGTCGAATTTATGGTCAAGTCTAGCCAGCTGAACTGTAAATAGGTGAGATCTAGTACTGAGCTTAAAGTCGAAGAGTCTAGCTACCATTGAGGAGAGCTCATTTGAACAATTATCATGAAAGTATTAATAGGAAAGGCAACAAAATGCATTTTACGGCGATGAGAAAGAGACTGAACACGAGATACCAGATCGGGGCCAGTAATATTGAACATTCTTCTTTGGGTTTCATCAAGAGCGCTAAAAAGATGGCAGGAACATCAAACTATATGTGGCAACAATATTCTAAGCCTGGATTATGGCAGCGGAGGCTGGAGCATCTCCACGCAGATGAAGAAGAGACTTGTAGAAGCAAAACTGTAGTTCTACAGACGGATACAGAGAACGTCATGCACCGAACATGTAAGTAAAGGCGAAGTCAACTTCCGGATAAGTAGAACGTAGTGAGATTCGAAACCGGATATCAAGGTCGGAAAGCGAACGTTCTAAACCAACCTGAAGCTGAAGGTTATATATATATATATATATATATATATATATATATATATATATATATATATATATATATATATATATATATATATATATATATATATATATATATATATATATATATATATATATATATATATATATATATATATATATATATATATATATATATATATATATATATATATATATATATATAATAAAATAGGCAGCATATATTTACATTACAAAGAGTCAATCATACCTTGAATCAATCATCAATATGAATGCGATTATTGACGAAATCACTTCGCTAATTGACAAACATAAGCATTCCACTACTGATAATCCTCTGAATGATGAGATCCTCATAAATAAATAAAATAGATATGGTGTATTTTTTATTTTTTATTTCTGCTAGTATACTTTCAATGCTTCGCGCAATCATCATCAGGCTTTATTATTGTTGTGGTGGAATCCACCTAATCTGCATAGGTGACTACCAACTATATAAATAATGGTTGATACCGGAAGACGAGAAGGAAGAGGATGAGAATCACGAGATCCAACTAGAGACTCTGATCGACTGCGACTAGTCAACATATTCTCCAGGAACGTCTTCCCAGAAATATACAGAAATACTATATGTACTTATTGTGTACACTTTCTTGTATAATACATTCTTGTTCTAAGTACATTTTGTGTTGCATTATTATTCCATGCAATAGGCGAGATTCAACATTGAGTCAAGACTCAACAATTATCCATCAGAATCAAAATGTAATCTTTGTAATGTAAATATATGCTGCCTATTTTATGTTCATAAAAAAACAAATGATCCAGCAGTAAAAACCAATTGAAACAGCAGCAACGAATTCCTGAGGAAAAAAAACTACAAAGTAAGACACATCACTCTGTTACTTGAACTATCTACTTAGTTCATATCATATTAACTGAAAAACACTTATACAAGAACATACGTGATTTACCAAATTACAAAATACATAAAAATTTCTCACTTTAAATATTTAAAATTTAGCGTTGCCATTTCCACGCTCCAACACCATATAACAGTTAACAAATAGCACACACTTAAAAACATCTTTCGGTCGGATAAACACATATAAATTGTCTCCCAGTTTTCAAAAAAAAGAAGAGAAGGACTTAAAGTTCTTTTATTAACGTTTTGTCATATTTTCTCTTAATATTCTCTAATTAGAATTGTGAGATCGATTTTTTTTAGTCTGGAGGTAATTTCATTTTAAATTGATAAATTAATTTAAATTTAAATATATTATTCTTTAACTATTAATATTGATAGTAAAATGTTAAAATTAGAAATATTTGTTTTGATATTTAAACACTTAAGTCATCACCTAACGTTAAACATTAACTGTGAAATTTAAGGAAAAATTTAAATAGATATATATTTAAATATGTGTAAATATTTGAAAATATATGTGTAAGTATTGATATATGAATATACATAGGTACCTGTGTATATCGATACATGTGTATGTGCCTATCTGTGTAATTGCACATGTAAATGAACGTATGTATATGTGAGATTTACATAAGTGTATGTGTGGTATATATATGTATATGATAAAACAAAGTCTTTAATATTGCCTTCAAAAAATCTCAACACCGAAGTGATTACTCACCTGATATCCCACGATCTGCTCTCAGACAAGCAGTATGGTTTCCGCTTTGCCCGGTCTACTGCCGATGTGCTTACGGCCATCACTGAATTTGTCTACCAAGCTATCCATAGTAACGGCGAAGCCCGTGCCGTGGCCCTTGACATCTCCAAAGCATTCGATAGGGTTTGGCATGCCGGCCTCCTTCGCAAGCTCCGGGGTTATGGTATCACAGGTCGATTTCCTCATATTTATAAACGACCTTCCTGACGCCATAGACTCCCAAGTCGGTATCTACGCTGACGACACTACTATTTACTCCTGCCTCAAGCACAAATCTACTGAGGCGGACAAAATTAACCTGGCAGCTCAAATTGAAAAGGACCTCCAATCAGTTGTGGACTGCGGAGAGAAATGGATGGTCAACTTTAACGCCTCTAAAACAAAACTGCTCTCCATTAACCACCACAAGGACCCATCCCTGCATCCCATCAGAATGTCTGAGGACCAACTTCTCGAGAGCTCCTCTCTGCGGCTGCTCGGTCTCACGCTGTCCGCTGATCTGAGATGGAACAAATACATCGAGTCAATTGCATCATCCACCGCAAGAAAAGTTGGTTCCCTGTGCCGAGCCAGGAAATTCTTCTTCCCGGAATCGATCCTCCAAGTCTATAAGTCTACTATTCGACCTTGCATGGAGTATTGCTGCCATTTATGGTCTGGGGCCCCTGCGTGTTCCCTCAGGGTTCTTGATAAGATCCAGAGACGGATATGCAATGTGATTGGCCCTGATCTGTCATCTCGTCTCCAGTCGCTCTCTCACAGACGCGATGTTGCATCGCTCTGCCTTTTCTACAAGTACTTCCACGGTAATTGCTCCGAGGAGTTGCTTTCGCTTGTCCCTAAGCCTCGTGAATTTAAGCGTCCTACGAGGCTGGCATCCCGTTCCCACCCCTTCACCGTTGAAACTGTTAGATGTAGACGTCTCTTCTACTCCAATAGCTTCATGTCTCGCACTTCTCGCCTATGGAACTCCCTTCCCTATTACTGTTTCCCTGACAAATACAATCTCCAACGGTTTAAGTGTAGCGTCAATCGTCATCTCCAATTGCCTTGATCTATCCACTTCCCTTCTCCACATCCTTTCATCTTTCATTCCTATCTGCTCTCGCTCTATATCTTCCGTAACCCCCCTGCCTTGATCGACCCTCCGTCCTTCTCTTTCTCCACATCCCTTCCTTTACCACTCCTATCTGCTCTTCCTCCAACCCTTCTGTAACCCCATGCGTGATAGTGGCCACCAGCCTTGCTTGGGGTGATACGCTTAAAAAAAAAATTTAAAAAAAAATATTACTCCATCTTAATTTAAATCCTAAACTTTAAGTAAAAAAGATTACCCATCTAAAAATAGTCACAAATTACATTCATGAATTAGACTCAAACTGATAGAGATGTTACCTTAACAATCTTTTACAATATTGAAAGATTAATATCAGTAAACTGTTATATTTTAAGTAAAAAATTTTAATGTACTTTCTATGAATGTGTTTTTAAATATACTATTTAACTCATATTAAATCCCTAAATTATTTGTAAATAGTTAAAGATTTAAATTGCTAGCAAGCATCAAATTAATTTCTTCGGTAATTTAAAAAAATTAAATTATTATAAAACATTACAATCTCTTTTTTTTACATAAATTGCTAAAAATTACCACTCCTCCTCTCGCTTGATAGAGCCTAATGGCAGCTTCTTTCTCTTTAGTTCCCCCTTCTTTCTTTCTTTTTTCTTTTTCTTTTTCTCTTCTCCCCCTTCCCTTTCAATATATCACTTCCGTTAAGTTAACCGATTAAATAGGTCAATGTCTGGTCCCTCCTCCCCTAATACTAAGTATGATAGATAGATAGATATATTAAAATAAATCCTCTCTAAACTCGATCATGGCTCTCACATTACTCCTCACTACCCTCTCTGTTAAATTACATAAACTTAATACTACCTGACAAAAATGTAAATGTTCATTTCATTTTTCGTTTCACCTTTCGAAAGTGTAGTCTGATGATCCAAAGTCCTTTAAAAGGGCTATGGCGATATAAATTATTACATGGAGCCTTAAAGTGGTCTATTTTTCTTTAAATTATTAGCTCTGAAATTATATTGAGCTCTCAGGATTTCATACTCCTTGGGACTACCTATACGGATTACCATATATATATATATATATATATATATATATATATATATATATATATATATATATATATATATATAATATGAAAGTGAACATAGAAGTCAACACTTAGAGGCGACAGACTGTTTCATCCTAGATGCAATCGTCAGGCCACGAGCGGTATTATTTTTCTCGGCTATTTATATATACGGGTCAGTGGTGGATTGTGGTAAGTCTATTTTTGCGGTTATTTTACCGGAAGTCGTTTCTTTGTTTATTTATTTATTTAGGTTAAATTATTTTGCTCGTCATTATTTATTTTTATTTCTTATTTTACATATTTATTGATTTTTTTTATTTTAATCGGTGTTTTTATTAACATAGTAAAAATTTGTTTATATCTCTTATTTAAAACTTTTGTTTTGATTTGGGAAGATAATTAAAGCTATTTATTCAATTTTGGGGTTGATTGTTGTAGTTTATTCTAACTATTATTTTTGCGGGAGCCATTTCTAATTTCTTTATAACTTAAAATATTTATTTGGATTGGTTATCTTTATTTGTTTTTTCTAACGGTTAATTTATCGGGATCGGTTTGTTTGTTTATTTATTTATTTGGATGATTTTAGATTAATTTATTTTACTTGTTTATATATATATATACATACATACATATATATATATATATATATATATATATATATATATATATATATATATATATATATATATATATATTTCTCTCCAAAGATATAATGGATATCTTCCTATATTGCAATGAATACTGGGCAGTTTCACCGCAGATGAAGAACAGACTTGAAGCAGCAGAGATGTGCTTCTACAGAACTATCCTGAGGATATCCTGGAATGAACACGTGAGCAAAGGCGAATATTTAGAGAAAATGTAAACAAAATGATCACTTATACTTAACACAAAGACAGTATAAATTTCTAGGGCACATAATGAGGAAAGTAGGCTTACAAAAAATTATACTTACAGTACATATTGAAGGTAAGTAGGCGAAAGAAAAGAGATTCATAGCCTACCTAGATATGTAGATGCTTGAAGAACAGGTTTTAGGAAATATTGCAAAAATACCAGATTTATTAAGAGCTACAAATTCAGGCAATCGTGAAGGGATATAAACGCCAACGCCCTGAAGAGAGACGGTATGTCAAGGAATATTTTCAGCTCCCTTATATTGTATGAAATATCTGGTTTGCTGTTCCTGCTAATCATCTCGATTATTCTTGATAAAATCCAAAAAAAGGATCTTCAACGGAATCGATGCTGACTTAGCATCTCAACTTCAGTCACTTTTTCACCGACACGACGTGGCTTTCCTTTATCCTTTTCTACAATTATTTTCATGACAACTACTCTGGCCTGCTTTTTCCCCTGGTTCCCCGACTACATGATTTTAAGCGTGCTACTAGATTGGCATCTAGGTCCCAAATGTTGAAATAGGTAAATGCAACCGCCACTTCTACTCTAGCAATTTCTTTTCTTGCACTTCCCACCTGTAGAACTTGCTTCCGTTTAGTTGCTTGGATCTATAAAACATAAAAAATGGTCGGTTGTTCTAACAGGAATATAAGAGAAAGGATCCTAATTGAGAGTGGCTTAGGAAATGCCTAAACAAAATCAAATGTACATAAATAAAATCTATCAGAATATTGAAAGAAATTCTCAATCGCCATCTTATGTCTTCTTGAACCTTTTTCCTTTCCTCCCTATTCTCAGTTCTCTCTTTCACTTTCAATCCCTGTAAACCCCGCTACGTACTAGTGGCTTTCCCGACTTGCTTTGAATGATATGATTAAAAAAATATCTTTTTAAGAATTTAATCTGATTATAATATTTGCAGACTTTTCCCGTTATTTCTTGTAAATGTAAAGTTTACTGAAGTGTATTTTAGCCAGGGACGGGAGTATATTGTATTCGCTCACGTTTCTCAACTGTGTCCTTGTGCCAAATTAGGTGCGGCTATTATTAAATTCAACGTTCTCTCTTCCGTTTCAGCTTTGTTCTCAAAGCTACCATCCTAAAATCGTCACCACCAACACGTCCATTACGGCAACCCACGCATTCCAATCGGTATTTTTAACTGCTAAACGTCTTCTCCCGTGACCTGAACACAAGTGTTCGAAATCGGCCTATTCGGATCACACGCAATGAAGGGGAAGCCGAAAGACCGAGTTCAAACATCATTATTTCACATGAAAGAAAACTGAATCTTTTCAGGCAGCCACTCAAAATGGGCGGGAAAAATGGAACCGGGAACCGAGATCAGTTCAATAATCCTCTTTTGCATTGATTAATTTGTATGATGATAAACAACTCGTCTAAAAGCATCTGTACCTCAGTTACATTCAGGCTCTGCTAACTGTTTTCACCCCAACTACGCCGCCGGCTTTTTTAAAATTATTATTATGGTCAATCATGTATAAACATTTTTTTTAATTGGGGTCACATTATTTTGGATTTTAGTACGATCAACAAATAAAATAATTCTCTCGATACTACATCGATAGTAGTAATATCAAAAATAAAATAAAATAAAAATCATAACAAAATTTGTTATGAATTTCAAAATATTAATTAAACCCAAATTTTTCGTCCTGGGTAAGACATTAAACTACATCCGCCTCCTGGGTAAGACGATAAACTACATCCAGCAGGAGGTTTTGAGGAGCGTGGAACCACCTCTTAATTGCTGTTGTTACCAAGGTTCACCCTGACCCAGAGTGGTAGCACCTGTTAGGGTCCCAGCTATGGGCAAATAGTTAACTATTACCAGCAACACTATTTTGAAACAAATTATTACCAGTAATACAATTTTGAAAGAAAAAATATTACCAGAAACAAATTTTTAACAAAACAAAATATTACCAGCAATAAAAAATGTCGGCATTAAATAACCCATTATGTGGGCTTCGTCCTCTAAAATAGTGTGGGAGATACACCCAATGGGCGCATCGTCTGAAATCAGAGAGATGCACTGCTCCGTGACGAGTCTCAGTCTTGGGTTTTTTCAAACCATTGTATTAAGCCCGAAGAGTTCATTATTAGCTAAGAATTCAACCTAATTTTTTTTAATTATAAAAAACATCATTAATAATTTTTATTTAGTATTTACTTTCATCTTCATTTTTTAGACATCGAGAGAGTCAACCAACTTTCCTAGCAGCAAACCTAGCAATTGATTCACTATAATTATTTGTCAGTCATCATTATTAGAGATCGTTTCTTTTATATCTGTCTATATCTCTGATAGGAGGTATTATGGTTACATGCATTATTTACGTTATTCAGACTTTTATCCTCATATTCACTGCCATATTCACGACGTCTCGGCCGTTGTAGCTCTCCGGCCTTCTTCAAGTGACTGGAATTTCGAAGCGAACCCCTTTTTCTCATCCACCTCAAAACTCGCACATGTCCCAGTGGATAAAGGTGTTGGTTAGATCCAGTGACTAGAGCCAAAGTGTTGTGATTTCAATACCAGCCTGCAACAGTGGTGAACCAAAAAACTTGGAGACTTTAGTTAAAGGGAAATGAATGAGACATCCGGAACAGGAATGGCACGTGAAACTAGAACAATCTACCCCGGTAGACGAAATAAAGGGTGCGGTTCGAAATTCTAATCACCTGAAGGCCGGAGCGTACAACGGCCGAAACTTTGTGAATATGGCAATGAAGATGAGGATAACAACGCGAATAATGCAAATAATGCAAGTAATTATATATATATATATATATATATATATATATATATATATATATATATATATATATATATATCAAAATGTTTGAGGCGCGGTCATTTATTTGATTATTGTTGTCTTGTGTGAGCAGCCTTTTTGCTCTAGTTTCTTTCATCGAGACGACATGTCAGGTGAATTTTCGAATCAACCAAGCTGAATTAGAATTCAGATTTTTTTCTTCTCTTAGACCGATTGAGACCCAACGCTATACAACCCTGTATGCCCTGGTATTCACCCATAGCTGTGAAGAGAGAAGAGAATCATACTGGGTAATTCCAAAAGAATGAACCGATTTCATGACGCATTGCTTCAGTTCTCAAGCATAGTCATGGAATGAGTCAGTGACCATTTGAAAGAAGAGTTTTCTAAGTTTTGAATGTCTAACACAGGAAAGAATTTAGAAATTTAGAATTAGAAATATATATTTCCAGTTACTAAGGACATTTAGTTTTGTTATTATTAGTTACTTTGTTTTAATTAATTCATTAGGTTTTTACCTTGAAAAAGTCCACGTTGGACGAAACGCGTCGGCTAATATTACAGTTTTCCTATTCTCTTTTACATTTGTAAATATTGTCTTTTTCTACAGGTTAACTCTGAGAATTTTTTCATATATATATATATATATATATATATATATATATATATATATATATATTATATATATATATTATATTATATATATATATATATATTTATTATATTATATATATATATATATTTATATATATATATATATTTATATATATATATATTATAAAATGGACAAAGTCTGACAATTATTTAAAGACATTTTTTATGTTTATACGTTCTTTTTCGATACAAATATTTAAGTAAGGAGGACCCATATTTTCTATGAAAATTTCTCGGACATTCAGGTCAGTAAATGTTGTTAATACTGTTTATTATAAACAGAGCATTTACTTAAATATTTGTATCTATAAAAAGAACGTATAAACATAAAAAATATCTTAATATATGCCGCCAGTCTAGTACTGCGCTTAAACTCATAAAGTCGGCGTAATAAAGAGGAAAATTGGTCAGCACAATTGTAATGAAAATATTTCGAGAAAAGATACAAAGAAGTTACCGTTCAGTGGTGGGAGAGTGAATGAAGCCGAGATGCCAGGTCAGGTTTGAAAGCGTTGCATATTCTTCTTTCCATTTTATCAAGACACTCTAAATACATAACAGAAGCACCGAACCAGATATGAAATCAATATTCAATGTACATATGAATGGTAGACTATGAAATATATAATATAAATTCAGGCGAGGAAAAAATTGTCTCGCACAAGAGTATGAACCACTTTTCTCGCGACAAACCTAGCAGTTGATTCATTATATTGCTTCCACTTCATGTTAGCAGCAAACGTTGGCCCAGGTTAACGCCAGGAATCACGCTCCTGCAGGTTAGCATCAGTCATACTGACGGAAGTCCAAAAGATTCTCTCAGACGATTAAAAAATGGCAGTTTTGGATGCGTTAAAATTAACAAAACTTTTCCTGTCCCCGATTATAGGTCAACATATGCCAATATAATGCAAAACACTTGCTAGATATAAATGCCAGATGCAAGGTAGCAGAGTCGTCTTAAAAACATTGAAGCCTGTTAGCACCATTGTTTTTACCTTCTCAAATAGGGCATTATAGCAGAAAAATCAAAATTGTGCTAATGATCCTGTCAGCTGAGATGAGTATTATTAAACATTATTATAAAAAACCCACTAATATTAAATTTCATCTTTATTTTATTAGGCTAAAATTTTTTGCAACATTGACAGTTTTAGTATTGTATTTAGTATATAAGTTATCGCAAAGATTTTTTGCCGCGATTTAAAAAATCTACGTCTCCTTCAATTTCGCAAACCAATCGGTGAAATTTGAATAAACTGATTTGTTTGGAAAATACTTTGACAAAACCCTACTTTAAGGGTTAATAATTTCTTTAATTTGATAGGACTTCATAGTAAACAATTATTCTTACGATTTTCTTATTTTTCCTTTTTAACAGTGAAGAATAAATTCTCAGGATTTCTTACTCTTGAGCATACAACATACAACTGGGCATATGTACTTTTTGAAGCGTTTGGCATTGGGATTTGTTTATAATTCTTGCAAACGCAGGACGAACTAGAAATTGGATTCTTCTATAGAAAATATATGCAAAAAAACATTATTACATTTTTAATAAGTAAGTATTTATTATTTTAATCATTAAACGGTTTTTTTAATAGTGGGATTATGTATGTTAAATAATATAACTTTTAATTTTTCCAAAAAACTGAATGAAATTTTTTTTACTATGAGAGGAACCCTAGTAAAACAAATTGTACTTTGTACCATTTACCTGTTTGCACTTCTCCTCAAAATTTAGTTTCGATCGGTTAATGTATGGCTATTTTAGAGGGTGTAACGGACGGACTAACGAAAGTCACAGAATTTTATATATAGATGAATCATTGTTAATTATTATCATTATTTTTTTTACTAGTATATACTTTCATTTTCTTTATAATTGAAGAAGCATTGTCAGCCATTACTATTTTATTAAGAGTTACATTTTCTAAAAAATTAATGTCAGAGGGTGTTCTTACTTTTTGAAAAGCGTATACTTAATCTTGATAGTTTCCTCTTCTTATTGATAACCACAGACTGTAAGTTCCCATATATTTGCTGACGACTTCGTCGACATTACAAACACCCCAGAAGATATGCTCAGGGATATCTCTATAACTACTTGACCAGTGGAGCTGAATATTCAGCTAGGCAATATAAACTTGTGATTAAGCAGATCCCTTGATAAGAAACGGATAACGGTCAGAGCTGGAAATTCTTAACTACATATCGGCTTATAAGTGAAGATAATGAAGCCATGTTAAAGATAGGCACATATCTGTTATTTAGAAAGTTAATGAAGGGACACAAAGTGTAAAAGATATTAATAGAAATGTGGAAGAAAAACGTCGAAGAATTCAACCAGTCACTGAGGACAGTTTCTTCTATGTGTCGTGTCTTTTCAGGAAGAGATCGATCATGACTCTCCACAATTTCCTGTCCTTCGTAGCCTGTGGTAAGGTTTATGTTTTTCCTCTCTTTCTCTACTCCGTGTTCTGCCAACAATTTACATAACCTCATTAGGTAGGTTATATGTGCTGCTTTCCTTTCTAACTCTTGTTTTCATTATTTCCTGTGAGTGTCAATTTTTCTAAACCCTCTTTCCTCATTATGTCCCCTACTGATTTTAGCTGTACAAGTAAACATTTACTTTATATTTTCTCTCAAATTTGTCGTTGCTACCTTGGTATTCCCAGCAAGTCTTTTCGGTACCTGTGACAATATTGTCCAGCGTTCACTGTTATATAGAAGAACCGATGCGCATTCGAATTTCGTCGTCTAATTTCCGTCTCCTGTTAAAACACTTCCCAGGTTTTTAAAGTGCTGTGCCTGTTCTGATTTTGGTATCTCCAATTCGTAATTCGCCTGTTGGGCTGTTCGTTTTGATGGCAATCATATATTCTATTTTCTTGCAATTAATGGTTAGTCCTTTCTTATCGCTTTCCTTTACTATCTTCTGTAGGAGTTCTTGTAGTTTACTTTCATTCTCTTCTATCAGCAGTGTCATCTGTATATCTAATGCTGTTAAGATTGTAGACGCTAATAATGAATACCGGTTGGACATTTTTTCTCTCCCAGGATTGATTCACTGCAAAACTTGAAGTCCAGTGAGAAAACATCCATATTTTACGCCCCTTTCTAGTTTTGTCTATTAACTGAATTCATTTTCAATCCGTTTATAGGCGGTTTTCTTTCAGTAAATGTTATGTATTATTCTAATACACTTGACAAATAAATCAAACTTAGCTAGCAGTTCTAACAATTCTTTAAGTACTTTATCGAACTTTTTTTGCCTAATCCATAAAACATAGTTTATATATCTTTTTGAAATCGTATTGCTCTTTCTTAAATCATTCTGTTAATGATTATCGCATTAATTTTTCTAATTTCGTAAAGGAAACAACACTGCTCTTTTCCTATTACTGGTCTAATTCTGCTAATCGCTTTTTGCATCAGAATTCGGATGATAATTATTTCTTACTTTGCTCGTTATGTCGACTGACCGTTGGAGTCTGCATTCATTTACACGAGGCTTCTTAGGCAGTGCAATAAAAACCGGTTCATTTAGTTCTTCCTGTATCTCACCACTGTTGTATATTTCAAACATTTATATGTCTGTAATTTTACCAATACCAAAATCATCGAAAGTTGCCACATCTCTATTACAATTTCATCTGAACCTGCAGCTGAATTGTTCTTGTTCAATTTGGTTTGACTTATTTTCTTTTACATTATATTAAACTCAGTGGCTTACTTAAGATTTTTATGATAGAAATTTGTATTAATATATATATATATATATATATATATATATATATATATATATATATATATATATATATATATGTATATATATATATATATATATATATATATAGATAGATAGATAGATAGATAGATAGATAGATAGATATGTATTGCTGGTAATTGTTTTCTTTCAAAAACGTATTACTGGTAATTTCTTTTCTTTTAAAAATGTATTACTGGTAATATTTTTCTTTCAAAAATTTATTACTGGTAATTTTTTTTTTCATTGAAAAATGTAGTGCTGGTAATATTTATTTTCAAAAATATATTGCTGGTAATATTTTTTTTTCAAAATGAATTGCTAGTATTTTTACTACAAAAATATATTTTTATTCTGTCATAGTGCTTTGACACAAGTTTGGTTGTTAACTAATTGCCCATATCTAGGGCCCTGACAGGTGCTAACACCCCAGGGTCAGAGTGAAACTGCGAACAACATTAATTAAGCGGTACTTCCACGTACCTCAAAACCTCCCTATCAGAGATCTTGCTGCCGGATGTAGTTTATCGTCATACCAAGGACGGTTTCAATTTGGTCAGTGCTAATTTCACTTCAGATTTTCATATTTCTGGCCCATCGATTATTTCTGCATATTGTGGGTTGCCTTCTTTTATCATAAAAATATCGTATGTATTCCTTCTATCTTTGAAATTTTATTTCCTTTCTCTATTCCGTTCTTGGATTTTTATGCATCTTGTTAATGAGCATGACTTTTGTCTTCTTAGGTCTCTTATTCTACTGTGCATACCTACTTTAGCTTAAATATTATTTACGACGTTGTAGTGTGAAATTTAAAAAATAGCCAAGCAATATATACTCTCTGGGGGAGATGGAACGTATATTTTTAGATCTGCTTTAAAACGAAAGTTGTACGAGCTGTATATGACATCTGACAGTTTCTCCGACATATTTCAATCAGTACGGTACATCAAACACGATTTGGTGGGGTATCTAATCCGTCGCTCGGACAACGGCTGGACTATGAGTCGCAGAATGGACATCAGACAATGAGGTCAGGACACGTGTATGATTAAAGACACAGTGGAGCGAGGGCTAATTATCTATCGAAGTCCAATGTTTGCCCACTGCTACGAATAGACATCTGTTGAACGATAATATATTACATAGACCTAGTTTAAGCTGTATGAAACATACGACAACATAAATACATGCAGAGTTCAAACAAAGTCTTTAAATATATTTATTTATATTTTTTTTCATATTTGAAATTATTAATACAATGTTTGCTTAAATATAATTGCAAAAGACCTGGCACCTGAAACAATATAAATCTAGTAATTATCTGTCTGGTTGTGAAGAGACTGAAATTGTACGTTTTCTTACTATAACTTCAAGGAGCAAAAAAAAAAGAAAGGTTGACTTTCCCGCCTAACAATGTATCGTGCGGGTCTCGTCAGATCACGTGACTGTTTATAATTAATATTTATAACTAATATTTACTGCTATTTTTGTTTTGGCCAAAGGGAAATAATTTTTTGAAGTCGCGTTGGGTTGGGCCTCCCTCTGTCGGAAAAAGTAATCTGATGATAATGCTGGAATTAATGTCTTCATCTTAATAGTTATAATCATAATTTTTACTCTCGTCCCTCCGCAAATATATGTTATATTCGGGAATGTCATAGAGTAAGAGACACTATAACTGAATGGTAAATTATTAGCGCATAAACTGTGGGAGAATCAAAATTTGTCGGTTTATAAACTTTAATTAAGAAAGTAAAATTTAAAAAAGGGAGGTAACAAATCATTTTTAATATTTGTGATTATGTGCGAGCTAGTATAATTTTAGTGTTTTCTTTTTTCAGGTGTACGCCAGTTTAAAAAATATTTTTATAACATTTAAAATAAATTAAATAAATGCTAACATACCCAACTGTCGTATATTATCAGTCCATCTGTAATAAGGCAGTGAATGCTAGACAATCTCCTCACAGAAGATACTAGAAGCAATATTGCTCTACAGTAGGTTGCTGAGAATACAATGGGGCGAAGTTTTAAAGAAAATAGAGAAAAGAGCACATTTATAATAACATCTGAAAGAGTCAGCTGACATTCTAGGACACATAATGAAGAAAGAAGGTTTGGAAAATTTGACACTCACAGAACACAATTGAAGGCAACAGAGATTGAAGATAACAATGCATATACCAGCTAGGGAGACATAATTTATTAGTAACTAGAATGGTCAGAAAATTGTGGAGAGCTATGATCGCCAATGTCTTGAAGGGACACCTCGTATAGAAGAAGAAGAAGAAGAAGAAGAAGAAGAAGAAGAAGAAGAAGAAGAAGAAGAAGAAGAAGAAGAAGAAGAAGAAGATACCCAACAACCTACCAAAATTACTAATGCAAATGGACGACTGAAGAATAGAGAGGGAAATGTTAAAGAGACAAACTCGACTAAAAGCTGAAATGGACAGAAAGGTCTGAGGAGCTATGACGGCTCGGATCTTGAAAGGAAAATGTACCTAATAAAGAACTTAATTACTATTGGGAAATGGGAAACAAGTGAAGATTGTTGACAAAAGCCATAAATCAAAAAGCCGGTCTGGCGAAGTCAACGGGCTGTCAGCAGAAAATTGCGTAAAAAAAAGCTAAAAAAAAACTTGTAACATTGAGAATAATTAACAACAGAAAGGTAAAGAAAGAAAAGAAACAAATTTAATATAAACTCAAATCCGTGTCGGGAATCAGCACAATTCGCCGACGAATAGAAAACTGTAAAAAAATACTGACAGCAGAAACGGAACTGGGATCCAGCAAAAAAAACAAAACACCAGTTCAAAACTGAAGTTATCAGCTGAAGAAAGAACGAGTTTCCGACTCAATGTTTCACATCGTTATTTATCGTCGAGACAAATTATCCCTCCAAGCTTAGCACAAGGATTTATCCAAAAATCCAATATCAAGAGAAAGGTTAAACCAACAGTTCTCAACCATCTGATGTAAATAAAAGGAGAAAAAAATTGCTCTTGTTAAAACCTCAAACAAGAACCCTTAAGGTCGAGGAGAACGATTGATTGCCTTGCATTGCATCTGAACTCAAATCTCATCTCTTCTGTGGATCCGTCTACACAGTCTGGGGATAAAAGCCAGTAGAGACAGGAGACTTACCGGGCGAGTGGTTAACCTATATATATAATGCGTTAGAAAAGATACTGCGCTTCAGTAAGAAAATGCAAAGTCAAATCACGAGGAGAAATTGAATAAAAGGAATTAACTGATACGGATTACTTCGCAATATATTCAGTGGAAGGAAACCAAAGTGCACCGGAAAGACTGAATTCTAAAAGGGGGAGAAACGATGTAACTGACAACGTGTGTCCTACCAGTTAGGTCAAGCGAAACACTAAAAAAATAGTTTCACTGACGTAAAAATGGTGTTCGAGATATACACACATAGGGTACGATGGATAAATTGTCGCCATTATTTATATTTTAATGTCGCGCATGCGCGTTGTTTGCTTTTTATTTTGTCGACTACACAATAAAGTAGTGTCAGTTGGATACCTTCGGTGAGGAAAAGAGCACCATGACGCGATTCACTCCGCCAGAAATTTGGGAACGGCATTCTTCACTGCTTGGCTCAGGAAGCTCCAATACGAAATTTTCAGAGTGTTTGGTTTTCAATCTGAGGAAAGTGCAGATGATTCTGAAGGAGTTGGATGGTATATCTAATCAACATCATGGTGTTTGAAGTGATCACTCGTGATGGCCTCCATATGCCACTATTCGTTATTCTAACACGGCGCCAGACTCAACACAAAGGTTTACATCGTTCTGCACTGGGTCAAGAGTGTGGCTGGTGGAAGACCCTATCTGGCAACAGGACTCTGCACCATGCCACACATCAGAACCCAGCCATGGCCATCAGACAGTTTCTGTGACCACATCACCCATTACATCTGGCCACATAACTCACCCATTACATTATCATAAATCACCCATTACATCTGGCCACATAACTCCCCAGACTTCAACTCCTTTGATTATTATGTCTGTGTGTATTTGGGCGAGAAACAAAAAAACTCTTTGTAACACCAAGGATTATGGCAATATTCAACAACATAAATAAGGAGACTGTTCAGAAGAGTTGCAGGAGATTCCGAAGTTGTCTAGAGCCCGCGTTTGAAGCAAATGTTGATTTCATTGAATAAATTTACATTTTTTGTATTTCACGATATTTGTGTGTAAATGCGTAAATGCCAGTGTGTCAAACTTTTACAATTAAAGGGGAACAACTCTCCAACATTTAAATATCTACTTCTATATAATAAATGCCAATATATCTGTCTTTCATACTTTTTTTCTTCAAAGGGACACAACTCAGTAATTTTAAATATCTAATCTTTTAGAGACTTGCTCATCCAGGATTGGAATTGAGTGCTCAAATTGCAGATTTAGGTCTCTGCGAAATTGAAGAAAATGTGATGAACTTGGCTCAAAGAGATTTCAGCCTGATGATGGATCCGGACCTGCAATATTGAAATTTTTGATTCATAAGTTTACATTACTGCGATTGTTTTCGGCGATTTTTGTACGTAATTTTTGCGACAAATCTTTGTAAGATAACAATTTTTATAACTTGGAAACAAATTTGGGAATAATCGAAATTAATTCCGAAATCCAGCGAAATTCACCCATAAAATAAAAATAATTTTTGTACGGAAAGTAAATAGCTACGTACATCAAATTGTATTTAAATTCAAATGGCGACAGAAGAATTATCGTGTAAACTTTTAAAAGGTAAGCTTAAATATTAATGCAATTCTTAAATGCAGCAATGAATCTTGAGTTCTTTAGTTTACTGTTTCGCGTCTACTCATCCTTACCTATTGTGATGAAGTCCCAGTTAAGATCCCTCCGCAGGAGGTAGCTTGACAGAGTGTCTTATAAGCTAGTGTATATATATATATATATATATATATATATATATATATATATATATCATTTGTATATTCTCAAAGCAAACACAATTATCTGCAATACTTATTGAATCTACTATAAATAATTGATTCCGTATTTAGGTTTGAATAATTCATAAAATTTTACACGTTTCGATCTGTTACATTCATAGTTATTTATAAATATAAATGACAATAGGAAAACTGTAATAGTTGCCAACGCGTTTCGTCCAATGTGGACTTTCTCAAGACAAAAAACGAAATGAATTTATTTAAACGAAGTAACTAATAATAGCAAAAACAAAATGTCCTCAGCAACTGGAAGAATTTAGAGGACGCTATTTTCATACTGTTAACTGAAAATTACGTCAATTACTTTCACGTGTGGAGATATGGTTATTATTGCTGTGTTGACGGATTCAACCATTTTCTTTTGATTTCACGATATTGTTCTGTACGTTTGTTTAGGAGAGCAGTAATTCTCTTAAGAAAGGTGAAATAGGGAAAAAGCCTGGCCGTAGATTAATATTTGGGGAATATTCAATGGCGGCACTCTCTAGGATTTTCCTTCTGAGTGAGTTATTTTCTTTATTTATGAGTGTAGCATTTTTAACATCCAAATTGTGGTTGCATTTATTTCTATATATGACTTGTACATTAGCTAAGTTTTTTTGTGAGGTCTCTTTTGTGTTCAGAAATGCGTTTATGATACAGTATGAAAATCGGGTTATCTAAATTCAAATTGTAATCTTCAGGCAGCAATTTTCCCATACACAGGCAAACACTAAGACGAAATATGTGCAGACCGAAAGATGTTTTGTAAATTATGCTATATATTGACAGTTGAATATATATTTTAGAGCGTGTGATGATGCGAGGCTAAAGTTCTTGTTCAAATCGATCAATTAAAAATTTTGTTTGAATTTTAAAAGTTATAAATACACGTTATTTTCTAGTTATATGTATTTATGAAATGGACTTAGTATAATCCAATTAGTAAAGTTGGATTATACTAAGTCCATTTCATAATCTACGGCCAGGCTTTTTACAATTAGTAAAGTGGAGGCACAGTGGAGTAATGGATAACGGCTCGGATTGAGGAATCGTAGAGCCGAGTTCAAATTCCAGTCGAATCCGTTACATTCACTTACGTGCTAACACCCTTGGGAAAGGTGTGAATCCTCTTCTTCTCCCTCCAACTATGGGTAAATAGCAGGACAGATTGGATTCTATAGCCTTGGATGGCAACTGGTCTAGGAGAAGTTCAACTCTGAATTCAAAACCATTCGGCGTCTGCATCGGCATCCGGCTCTGCGTCTGTGGAAATTGTGCGGCAAGTAAGAGCATATTCCTCCCTCCACTGGGATAGCACGCGAGGTGTGGGGACCGCGTGTGAAGTTCAAACTCCCTTGTTACTCCGTTTCAAGAATTCACCACCGTCGCTCGTTTCAGCACTGGGGACGGATCGCCGTGCTTGGTCGGCCTTCGTTCCGGACGCGGTGAATTCCTTGGAATTCCAGGGTGAATGCCGCAACATACAACAACATACAATTAGTAAAGTAAAAATGTCTTAAGATTCTGATTGTGAGTATATATATATATATATATATATATATATATAGATGTTTAAACAATGAATATATATGTGTGGGGGTGCGTGTGTATGCATGAATATGTAAATATATATATATATGATTGTGTGTCTGAATATATATGTGTGTCTGTGTTTATGAATATATATATATATATATATATATATATATATATATATATATTCAGGCCGGTAAATGTTGTTTAATACTGTTTATTATAAACAGAGCATTTGCTTAAATATTTGTATCTATATTAAACATAAAAATGTCTTAAAATATATATCTATGTGTGTATATATGAATATATATATATATGCATGTGTATGAATACACACATACACACACATATATATATATATATATATATATATATATATATATATATATATATATATATATATATATACGTACGTTCGTGTGAGAGTGTTTACTATATATTCATGCATGAAGAATTAATTCATTTGGTCGTAAGTGAATATAAGAAAACCGACATGAATTAACGCTGATTTCCCATTAACAATTCCGAGACATTATCCATAAGACCATGCGAGCATCAAAGCTTGAACAACATACTATTCCAAAACAGTCACCCATCCAGGTACTGACCCGCTTTAACGTTGCTTAACCTTTACTACTGCAATGGGTGTTTCAACGTATGCATCTCTATCAATTTCATAATGTTTTTATCCGCGGACTTTCTTCTACCTCTCGTCTTTATCATGAAATATAATTTTATCATTTCCATGATGAAATTATTTTCTTGTATGTTTACTTTCAACTATAACATTTTTCTGTTATCCGGGTGGTTTGTATATATATATATATATATATATATATATATATATATATATATATATATATATATATATATATATATATATATATATATATATATATATTTGTGTATTTAGTCAGCAATCCTTCTTTCATGCAAATTTCATTAAAAACGACAAACAAGGTGCTTTTATTTAGTTAAAAAAATAAAAATAAAAGCACCTTGTCAGTCGTTTTTAATGAAATGTGCATATATATATATATATATATATATATATATATATATATATATATATATATATATATATATATATGAAGACACAGACAGACACACAAACAGACAGACACACATCATATATATATATATATATATATATACTTTGCTGTTGGATAAAAGTGACTCACCTGATTTTATTTACTAAATGCTCACTTCTCCGATGAAACGAAAGTTGAGCTAAATTCAAAGGATAAGCGATCTAAAATCCGAAGAAGAAGCTTTGCAAGCTCTTTGAATTTATCAGTAAGTACTGTCAAGCATCCGTTCAGTATAATGTTCTGGGGAGGCTTTTCATTTCATGGAACTGGTTTCTTAAAACCTATTGAAAAGACCCTCAGGAGCAAGCGGTACAAGATAATTTTAGAGTTTTGTCTGCTCCCTTCTGTTGAAAGGGTGAAAATCGACCCCACCAAGCTCATTTGTATGCAGGATAATGCCCCCTGTCACAAATCAAAATTGATGAAGGAATACTTTGATGAGAACCAGGTGAGTGTTATGACATGGCCGCCCCAATCTCCTGACCTCAACCCCATAGAAAACTTATGGAGCATTATAAAGTACAGGCTCTCGAGAAAGCAGTAGAGCAACAAAGAGGGTTTGATTGTGAATTTCATATCCGAATGGAATTCAATGCTTGGAGATGAGATTTGCCAGAACCTAATCAAGTCAATGCCAAAAAGGGTTGAAAAGGTTATTCAAAATAAAGGAGGGCCCATAGATTATTAAATATTTCGAACTATATTACCTATTATAAATAAATTATACCTCTATTACTCTTTATTTACAGCTCTTCGGTTATGTTTCTATTGATTAGTAGTTACAGGAAATAAGTGAGTCACTTTTTTTGCACATTTTTCCCTTAATCTCATTTATATCCCAAAATATAATTATCAATAGAATACCTTAGGGTGAATAAACTTTTTCATTAGGTGGTCGGGAAGGGGTCTTTATATTAGTAAGTTTAAAAATTAGTTTGACCCCAAAAACAATAGGCGAAAATAATTTTAAGTAAAAATAAATCAGGTGAGTCACTTTTATCGAA
Organism: Acanthosepion esculentum; assembly: GCA_964036315.1. Taxonomy (NCBI): domain Eukaryota; kingdom Metazoa; phylum Mollusca; class Cephalopoda; order Sepiida; family Sepiidae; genus Acanthosepion; species Acanthosepion esculentum. The sequence continues at coordinate 132,698,642 of OZ038486.1, read as the reverse complement.
CAGCAATATATATATATATATATATATATATATATATATATATATATATATATATATATATATATATATATATATATATACTTAGTTCATAAGAGTTTATCAGTCAATGTGGCATGAACTAAATTGTTCAATAAATAGAGTAATGTCTCAGGTGTTACCCGAAATTTTGCACGTCGGATCAGTTCTTTTAAATCAAATATGTGGTGCAGTTCAATTTATATTACAATGAATCATTCATACAAAAAGTAGATTACTAAAGTTAATGATATAAAATGTCTAAAACTCTTCGCAAACAAAACTTTAAAGTTGCATTAACCTACGAACCACTCGATGAATGTTATGATCCTTGTTTTTAGTAACTACAAGCTGTATAAGGTCTTGAACAATTTTACCATTACATCCGGTATATATATATATATATATATATATATATATATATATATATATATATATATATATATATATATATATATATCGGATATATATATATATATATATATATATATATATATATATATATATTTATATATTTATGGGATATATATATATATATATATATATATATATATATATATATATATATATATATATATCAAGTAGGTGGTGCAGTTCAATTTACATTACATGAATCATTCATACAAAAAGCAGATAGTGAAGTTAATTATATAAATGGCAACAATCACTCTCGCAAACATTTTTTAATAAAATACATTAACCTCGAACCTATAAATAAATGTTATGATCCCTGTTTATAAATTCCAGTTGTATAGGGTCTTTTTTTACTAGAAACTTTCGATTGTGCATACAATCATCCTCAGGTATGGAAATAGATATTTCTTTTTTACATCCAGGTAATAACTGGACAACGAAAGTTAAAATGTACTCCGAAATATGTTTTTTAGAAATGTGTTATTGTAAATATCTATTTCCATACCTGAGGATGATTGTATGCACAATCGAAAGCTTATAGTAAAAAAAAAACTTATACAACTGGAATTTATAAACATAGATCATAACATTCATTTACAGGTTCGAGATTAATGTATTTTATTAAAAATTGTTTGCGAGAGTGATCATTAACTTCACTATCTGCCTTTTGTATGAATGATTCATGTAATATATATAAATATATATATATATATATATATATATATATATATATATACATATATATATATATATATATATACATTGTCATTCATACACAGACAGAAAATTTGGCTGTTTAACACCTCAGCAGTGTGTAGACATCTGAGTGCCTCGAAACACGATTGATTTGGTATTAGTCGGAGACTCTACCTCTAAGCCATTGGCGCAGGGCAGGGTCGAAGTTAAATTTAGACGTATTTATCTTTAGATAAACACGCCAGTAACTGGGAGAACTCGATTCGTCTTAGGGAAGAGCCTTGCATCGCCAGCAGTAATAGTCACTGCTTAGAAATTCACTTTTCTCCGCGAGAGCTCAACCGAAATAATGATTATCAATAGCGTGTATATATTGTCATCCACAGTCAGACTGTTTCACACACACACACACTCTCTCTCTCTCTCTCACACACACACACACACACACACACATATATATATATATATATATATATATGAATAGATACCGAAATAACTTCCTGATCTATTTGACCCTACGCAAAAAAAACACATGCTTGGGTAGTATATTCTTTGGTGATGAGATCTATGATATATTGAAAAGAGCAAGATCATACTGAAAAAGTCTCACACCCAGTGAGAATCTAACTCTTTAGTCGTCGGTCGCAGCAATTATATACGAATAATGGCTACAGAATGAGCGCCGCCGTCATTTTATATCGAATAAAGGCCGCTAAATCTTAATCGTTTAGGCCGGAAATTTCCGCATTCATTTTGTAACGTCGGAAATAGCAATGTCATCTTTCGGTATTGCAGTTAATATCTGCTAGCCTCCTATGATTGTATTCACGTCTACCCTTTTTTTTTATTCTTATGCTATTACGGAAAGTAATTGTTCCAAATTTCTACGCTCTTTCACGTGGATGTTCATATCATTTGTAGATCTTTCATGATACGCATGTCTTTTTCAAAGTCCGATTATCGATTTTGCTATTTGTTTGACTTCTGTCTGCTAATCGCACGTCTGGTCACCAGACGGCCTTCAACTTTAATGGAACTGGTGAGATATTTTCTCCTGTCAGCATTTGTATGTGTATATGTGTATAAGCTGACACACAGGCGCATATCTTTACAAGCGTCTGATCAGACTATAAATGGTATATTGCTGCCTTATCTAGACTGGAGATGGCCTGTCATTTCTTGCCAGCCTTGGCAGATTTCAAAGTAGCCTTGCGGGTGATGATTTATTTCGACCCCTGCAAATCTCTTTCCCAGAAAGGAAACATTGCAAGCCTCTATTTATTTATTCTCTGTTTCCACGTTTAAAATCTGACAATTCACCAGACATCAGACAAGTTGCCGTCATTAATCTGTTCTACCGAGTAATTTTCCGACCCACCTCCTTTCAATATCTCTCTCACTCATCATCTCTATATCAACCTTTCTCGCACCCTCTCTCTCTTCAACTCTCTCACCGCTCTTTTCATCTATCTATCTATCTTATTCTGTTCCTATCTATCTATCTATCTATCTATCTAAGTCCGATCATATCTATCTATCTATCTATCTATGTATCTATCTATCTATCTATCTATCTTATTCTGTTCCTATCTATCTATTTATCTATCTTAATCTGTTCCTCTCTATCTACCTATCTATCTATCTAAGTCCGATCATATCTATCTATCTATCTATCTATCTATCTATCTATCTCAGTCCGATCATATCTATCTATCTATCTCTCTATCTCTCTCTCTCCATATATATATATATATATATATATATATATATATATATATATATATATATATATTAGTGAATATACACAAAAGTATCATATTTGGAATAAATATATTTACGAACATGCAAGTATTTGTGTGTGTATATACATTTTTCCTACCCATTCTTCTGTATATACTACAACCACGCTCTCCCGTAGACTTACCTGTCACCTTTCTGATCTTAGATCTATTACACAGCATTTCTAAAAAAGAAAAAAAAACATAGTCCTGTACATAATATTATACAGATTTCAGCTGATAATACAACAATAGTCGCAGATACACACATTAAAAGAACCTTCAAATATTGGAGGCCATCTACATTAAAACAAAGCAACCCACACTGAACAAAATTACATTTCAAACTAGTCACAACAGATTACATTGCATCTAGACATTGGTTCTGTTGTAATACTTCGGTCTCCCGCGTGGTATGACTTCATAGAACCGCATGTTGAATTTTAGACCTGCGTCTGCTCTTCTGCTACCGTTATCGTTGCATTGCAATCTTCTATGTCAACATAACGGAATATCATCTTTGATGGTGAATATCTTTGTTTAAATGTCCGCATAACCACTCTGATGATGGCTCATGTGGGTCGAAAGGTTAGGTCAAGGAACAAATAATACTAGTAAACCATAAAATCCAAAATTACCTCATAGAACCTGTATCCTATACGGAACCGTCATATAGCCTGACGTGCTTTACCAATTGAGCCACAGAGGAGCGTTTTGGTTAGCAAGGTCGGTTTTACTGTTTTCTAATTCCGACACGAACTCAGTCCGTATACCGGGGTTGAATATGACTGACGAAGTTTTCGTCGGTTGAAATAGGTCTATACCCCATATGAAGTAATTTTAGATTTTATTGTTTACTATCAACGGGTTTGAGTCTGATTTGCTACCTCTCCGTCACCGAGGCCCGTTGACCAGTTGGTATGACGTTTCCTTGATGACCTACCTGTCCGGGTTTCAATTCTCGGTAGTGGATGCGCACTGCTGATGTAGTTCCAAATATAGGACGAAACGGCCGTCCAGTGCTTTCTGTTGAGGTTTCTTTCAGACTGAAATTCAGTGAATTACTTAATTATATATATATATTAAGGCATGTGTTGTTGAAGCTTACGAAACTTTTCAGTTTAATAAACTTTTTTCTGTTTTTCCTTGCTTTCGCGTAAATTTGTTGGGGGTTGTTAAAGTTGTTAAAATATGACCATAGTATATATATATATATATATATATATATATATATATATATATATATATATATATATATATGAAATATATGTATACAAGTATACGTAAAAGAAAATGTTCTGTAATGTGTATATGTATATACATGTATGTATATTTACAGATATATATGATTGGGCGTGTATATATGTACAAGTAGACCGATAAGGGGATCTAATTCACCTAATTGCTTGATTCAAGCAGTTATCATAGATCGAGTCGCTTATCATGCGACACCGATCAGATCGCTCTATATCAAGACGATATATCGCTTTATTCATGCTTGCCTCGATCTGCATTTGGAGAGATCCTGTCCTC
>OZ038486.1:132591706-132691706 GCA_964036315.1 Acanthosepion esculentum | reverse complement strand
CCAAATAAATAAATAAACAAATAAACGACTTCCTGTAAAATAACCGCCAAAATAGACACTATGGATTTGGTTATGGATGCTTAACCAAATCCATAGTTTATATGGCCTATATCTCATCAAATGAGAGCCCCGGAGATATTAAGCTGTATGTAGGATCTACTAGCAGACCTTTTAAGGATAGGTATTACAACCACTTAAACTCCTTTACAAATACGGCCAAACGAAATATGATATCACTTTCGAAACAATTTTGGAGACTCAAGGAAGAAGGAAAAACACCTAAAGTTAAATGGAAAATCCTAAAACAAGCCAGAACCTGTAATTCACTAAGCGAACCCTGCTTCCTATGTTTACAGGAGAAAATATGTATTATCGAACTTTTAAATAATAAGTAATTATTAAACCGGAGGCATGAGACTACCGTTTTCTGTAGACATACTAAGGATTTAACATTACAATCTTGCTAAATTCCAAATGCCATAACTAGGAATCTTTTATAATTATATATACACAAAAAACGCTCTTTCGATTAAAAAATAAATAGTGATAACCCAAACATAAAGAAATGCAATCCAACTTTTAGAATTCTTACCGAGAAACCTAAATATAACTACTCCTAATAATTATAAATGATAACTCGAAATTCTTTTTAACTACAAAAGTGTAATATTATCCCCTATCGCTATCTTCCCTCCCCTACCTCTCAAACTCAGGACGCTAGGTGGTTGAACTACCCAAACTTTGACCGATGCTTATCATCGGAAGAATGTCCACACTCCATTCAACATTAACTACCCGACCCATCCAACACCAAAGTGCTGTCAACAACAACTATCGTTTCACTTAGATACTTTTGTTAAGTACATTTTTCTTCTCAAAAAATGGAAAAAGGAAGTGACGTTTTACATCCGGGCTTGCCTACTAACAGGATCGTTCATAACCATTTCCGACCCTCACCCGTAGATGTGCAGTTAAAATGCACTGAAACCAAGTTGCATCTTGGTAGTGAGTAAAATGGTTTTGTCTATATGATAAAATTATAATAAATAAATAATTATCGCTCTACTACATGTATTGAGCTCTTTTTTGAATGAATGCTGCGAACGTTAGAATTTGTATATTTTATAGATTTACTTTCGTTTTCATCGCATCGGATATATATATATATATATATATATATATATATATATATATATAGATAGATAGATAGATAGATAGATAGATAGATATTATATAAAAGCCTCAAACACTAATATTCCATGGTTATAATTTATTACATTGGAATCGTAATCACGATCCAATTCGTCAAACCCAAAAATTCAATTCTTGCTCAGTCCTGGACATTGAGCACTACCTGGATTCTATGCTCTTGGAATATATATATATATATATATATATATATATATATATATATATATATATATATATATATATATACACTACAGTTCAAAGGCTTGAAGACACCCGTAATTAGCATGTCTTGAACTTGTCAAAAGAGTGAAAAAAAATGAAAAATAGCTTAGAGTCATTGAAAAATAATGGAATCGATTATAAATCTTATACTTTGAGAAGCTTTTGCAACGAATGCTAAAAATTTGTGTTACTGTAATCAAGGGTAAAGGAAGGTATGTTGTCGAGAGCAAAATTAAATCATAATTTTTTTATTTTTATTTTTTTATACCAACATTTCTTTTTTTTAATGATGTACTAGAATTTTCTCTTATTTTGACTACAAAACAAGTACTTTTCGGGCCAATTTAAAAATTTTCCAGGTGTTGATTGAAACTTGAACTGTAGTGTATATATATATATATATATATATATATATATATATATATATATATATATATATATATATATATATATATATGTACATGAGAGGTTTGCGGATGTGACGGTAACTTATTACACAAACTAGAGAGTTACTCAGTAAAAATGTATTTATTCATTTACTGTAAGGTCTTACATTTTTTTACAAAGTTATATCAATATCTCGCAACCTGTTCTCATGCTATTCGAAATCGAAAAACGTACGAAACAACCATATGAAGTTACACATGAATTCATGATGCATAAAAAAAAACTGTCACGTGGATACGGGATATTGTTTTGTTTTTTTAATTGGAGTAGATTCTCCTATCGCCCGGTCCATACTCCTCTGCCTTTTCTTGAACAGAAGTAGAGGCCCATCACTTGCTTCCTGGTTAGGAAGGGGTTTCCGGTTCCTTTCCTTTTCTCAGCCATTAATAGTGCTGCTGTTATGAATTTTTGTGAGATGTTTGTATAATGGATAAATCTCTTCATACTGAGGATACTGGTTTGGCAGTTTTCTGGTTGCTGTCCCCGACTGGTAGTTAAGAGCCTGAACTCTTGCGTAACCTCGTGGCCATACTATGTTAGATTCTGCTCCTGTTCCCTTCCTGCACATGATACATTAGATGATCGACTGCTGCTACTACTACTCTAGGCTTTTCCTTTACCGATATAACACATCATGACTATAAAAACCTAAACTAACTCAACAAAAAAAAACAAATAAACCCCGTAACTTTTCTTTCTTCCACATTCTTGGTATTTGCAATGGGGAATCGTTCCTCTTCGAACAGTCTCCCGACATCCTAGCTCTCTGCGAAACTAATCTTAACTCTTCAATACCCTCCTCTGATTCCTGGCTACCTTCCTTTCCTAAAAAAGGACTCTAAAGTCCACATGCATAGCCTGGGAGTTTCTGTCCGCGAGTATCACCTGCTGGCTAGGGAAATCTCTCTTGAATCTCCAGACTATTTGTATATGTCTCCGTCTCTTTCTACTTAAATCAGTGAGCTATCTCTTCTTTCTCTATCATTCCTTTTCCTCTCAAGAATTTTGCTTGCTAGGTAGTGTTTACGATAATATAGACGAGACTATGTCCCTACAACTGTTTGCAAACATATTCGTGTTCGGGGACTTTAATGGCCACTATAACAGGTGACTTAAACACACCGTCACATTCCTCGCTGGAATCCAAACCTTAACTTTTCAATCACGCAATCTCTCATGCAAGTGGTGGACTTCCCCACACGTTTCCCCAGTAACCCTGACCGACACGCTTCTCTTCTCGATCACTTTTTTCCTTCTATCCTTTTTTCGTACTACGGAGCTCTGCCATCTTGGCAACTCTTATCATGCGGTATTGTCTGTAAAATCCCTCTGCGCTCCACAAACAGCCAAGAACCCCCTACAAATAGAATATCTTTCTGTTATCAATGTGCAGATTGGGTCTCGTTTCATGATTTCCTTTGTGACGTCCATTTGAAGTTTTTAATCATCTTGTTAAAAAATAATCGTCTGGGGTCTCCTCTTGGGTGAAAGCTGGCATCGACGCCTTCATTCCAGCAATGAAATACCAAGTTAAATCCTTGTTATAGATGTAGTAAGTTACATCTTGGAAAAGACTGTGCATTTAAAAATGCAGAATTTTACAAGTGTGGTAAAAGAAGACATATAAAGTTACACTGCAAAATCAAGCCAAGATGAAAGAAACACTGCGAAGGATAAAATTGTTGCAGAAAAGAAAAGAAAATTTGTAAATGTTAAAATAAATAATGTGGTTGTGAAAATGATACTTGACACTGGTATTGATATTTCAATAATCACTGAAGCTACATGGATGGGAATTTGAAAGCTTTTATTAAAAAAGGTAAATGCGGACACTACGACCCAAAAGCAGACATTTTAGTGGCGTCAGATGCTAGGGAGTACGGTATTGGACACAAATACGATGGCGATAAAATGAAAGCCTTCCCGATCGCTTCTATCAACAGAGAAAAATTACAGCCAGATAGAATAAAATGATCTAGCAATTATATTCACTGTGAAGAAATTTCATAAATTTATTTATAGAAGATATTTCACGTTGCAAAGAGACCACAGACATTTATTAACAATATATGGTTCAAAGAAAGATATACCTACTCATACAGCTAGACTACACCTCTGGGGTACAATCCTGTTAAACTATGATTTTACGATAGAGTACCAACCGTTTAAAAAATTCGGAAATCTGGATGGAATATCTAGATTAATACCTAAAAATGCGGAACCATTGGAGGACACAGTCATATTAGTACTAAAAAGCGAAATGGAAATAATAAAAAAAAAACAATGTAATACGAGAGGTATGAGTGATCCTGGCTTAAATAAAAGAAAAGGCGGAAATGACGTTTTTATTGCGAAAATAAAAAGCAATTGAAAGAAAGTAACAAAGAACGAAATACAGACTTAAACGCGTACTCGAGATGCGATGGTGTAGTAATATCAAAGAGTTGTAATACCGAGTGAATTACAGAACCGAATATTAAAGGATTTAATTGCGGACAGACTGATATTTCTAGAATGAAAGCTCTGATGAGAAGTTTCGTATATTGGGCCAGAATAGACCAAGACATTGAAAGAAAAGTGAAAGCATGCAGAGGTAGTTCTCTAGCAGCAGAACTACCTATCACAGAGAGAGACATACCGTGATCAAAACGACATTTAGATTTTGCAGGTCCTATCAATGGATCACATCATCTTGTGGTAGTTGATATTTTCACAAAATGGCGAGAAATTTATAAGTGCAAAAATCAAACATCCCCAGTGGCAGTGAATTTCTTGCATGAATTGTTTGTGATATAAGGCTTACCAGATAGCACAGTAACTGATAACGGAACGCAATACACGGTTAAAGAATTTCAAGATTTTTGCAAGATTTTCTCCATTAAGCATATTAGGAACCCGCCGTATTATCCAAGGTCTAACGGGTAAGCTGAACAGTTTGTGGGAACGTTCAAAAGAGCGTTCAAGAAATGAAGTCTTGAGAAATTAAATTAGGAAGCACTTCAAAATTTTCTGAGAATTTACCCGGTAACACCCAACCCCAAGACTCCATCAGGCGGTGGAATTGACGTTTGTCAGAAGAGTGTTCGGCAAGTTTCTACCAAGTCGAAAAACACGAACGGTTAACAAAAGAGGCATCAAAAGTTTCAAGATCAGAAAAACTGTTCTTTAAAGAATGTAAGGATGGGAAGACAGCATAAAACCAGCAGGAATCGGTAAATTGATTTACATGGTAAAAGGGAAAAGATTCGAACCTAATCAGCTGAAAAAAGATTCAGCGATGAAAGACCTGTAATCCTGGGAGAACCAATAAAAATGCTCTATGACGCTTTCGGTGTGCCTGCACCACAACAAATTCGGGGAAAATCCAAGACATATTCCTGAAAAAGTAAGCGTACTGAAGAACTGAGAGTTGATCCGAGACGGAAACGCTACAAAGGCGAATACATTGGTGATCTCTCCAGAAAGAGGAGGGGGAGATACTAATGCAAAAAAAGTAAAATATTTATAAAAGTAATAATGTCAGAAGGGAGGGTGTTGTGGGGTAAAGAGTAAACCCTCAGTGATTATATGAACTAGTTCACTACTATAAAGAGCTCCAGGTCAGAGGTAAGATGGGGTAGCTATTTGCAGTCAGTCTTTAGACAAAATAATACAGACGTCACCGAAACATTATGTATAGAAAATCTTTATACGAAGTACATAATATAAGAGTGTGTTATAAAAATAACCGTCGAATAGTAGCGTGATAGATAGATAGATAGATAGATAGATAGATAGATAGATAGATAGATATGAACAGAATGTGTTAGATAGATAGATAGATAGATAGATATGAACAGAATGTGATAGATAGATAGATAGATAGATATGAACAGAATGAGATAGATAGATAGATAGATATATATGAACAGAATGAGATAGATAGATAGATAGATAGATAGATAGATAGATAGACAGATAGATACATATGAACAGAATGAGATAGATAGATAGATAGATAGATAGATATGAACAGAATGAGATAGATAGATAGATAGATAGATAGATATGAACAGAATGAGATAGATAGATAGATAGATAGATATGAACAGAATGAGATATATATATATATATATATATATATATATATATATATGAACAGAGAGATATAGATAGATAGATAGATATGAACAGAATGAGATAGATAGATAGATAGATAGATATGAACAGAATGAGATAGATAGATAGATAGATAGATAGATAGATAGATAGATAGATAGATATGAACAGAATGAGATAGATAGATAGATAGATAGATATGAACAGAATGAGATAGATAGATAGATAGATAGATAGATATGAACAGAATGAGATAGATAGATAGATATGAACAGAATGAGATAGATAGATAGATAGATAGATAGATAGATAGATAGATATGAACAGAATGAGATAGATAGATAGATAGATAGATAGATATGAACAGAATGAGATAGATAGATAGATAGATAGATAGATAGATAGATAGATAGATATGAACAGAATGAGATAGATAGAAATATAGATATGAACAGAATGAGATAGATAGATAGATATATATATAGATAGATATGAACAGAATGAGATAGATAGATAGATAGATATGAACAGAATGAGATATATATATATATATATATATATATATATATATATATATATATATATATATATATATATATATATATGAACAGAGTGAGATAGATAGATAGATAGATAGATATGAACAGAATGAGATAGATAGATAGATAGATAGATATGAATAGAATGAGATAGATAGATAGATAGATAGATAGATATGAACAGAATGAGATAGATAGATAGATAGATAGATAGATAGATATGAACAGAATGAGATAGATAGATAGATAGATAGATATGAACAGAATGAGATAGATAGATAGATAGATAGATAGATAGATAGATAGATATGAACAGAATGAGATAGATAGAAATATAGATATGAACAGAATGAGATAGATAGATAGATAGATAGATAGATAGATAGATATGAACAGAATGAGATAGATATATATATATATATATATGAACAGAGTGAGATAGATAGATAGATAGATAGATAGATAGATATGAACAGAATGAGATAGATAGATAGATAGATAGATAGATAGATATGAACAGAATGAGATAGATAGATAGATAGATAGATAGATAGATAGATATGAACAGAATGAGATAGATAGATAGATAGATAGATAGATAGATAAATAGATAGATAGATACGAACAGAATGAGATAGATAGATAGATAGATAGATAGATAGATAGATAGATAGATAGGGCACAGGATCGATCCAGCGGCATCGTAGAATGCAGCGAGGGCAATCGTTGTCGAACACTTCAAGCCTTCGTAGGCCAACCGCTCTATGTGGCTACGTTTCGCAGCCATAGAGAAGGATAGTCCGAACAATAGCCTGATAGATGCGCCCCTTCGTAGCCGCGGAAATCTCTCGTCGTCCCCATAGTGACCGCTTAAGACGCACGAATGCGGAACTTGCAGCTCCTATACGGCGTTCGACCTCAGCAGAATCCTGCCCGGATGGTATAATGTTTTAACCGAGATAAACAATCACACTGCGTCGTCGCCTGAGTCTCCGTCCTCTTCCATACCTCCTGATCCAGCGTCGTCTCCGATGGTTCGGAACGCAGCTCGACGCCCGGAGGGAGAGCTCATCGGCGATGTACTTCTCCCTCCTTCTCTTCCTGGCTGGCGAAGACGTATCGGTGGGCAGCTGAAGACGTGGGATAGCACGATCAAGGATGACCTAGCAGTACTATCGGGTCCGCAAGTAGTTGGTCTTCGACGATGGAATCGCGAGTGGCTCGCCATTTCGTGTGACCTGGCTCAGGATCGGCGGGAGGAAGCCGGTTCAACCCGACCAGGGTGAAAACCGATACAAGTCAAGTCAAGATAGATAGATAGATAGATAGATAGATAGATAGATAGATAGATAGATAGATAGATAGATATGAACAGAATGAGATAGATAGATATGAACAGAATGAGATAGATAGATAGATAGATAGATAGATAGATAGATAGATAGATAGATAGATAGAAGACTGAATATGGTGATTGCCGTAACATTTACATTGTTAATAGGTTGTAGTTGGCAGGGAAGCAAGATAAAGAATTTCCCATGTGACAATTACGAGAAAGTATTGAAACGATGAGACCTAATAGCCAAACTTAACGCTTAAATCTGTGTGGTGGAGGTAACAGGAAAATGAACTCATGAGAAAAACTGACATGAAAACATTTATAGAAAAGAATTAATATCAGTCAATATAATTCCCAGATTACTTTAATATAAATGAACGTTGTTCAATAGTGCAAACACGTAGAGGTCCCTACGTGTCTGCACTATTTTTATCAGCTATAGGGCCAGGTCCGACACATGCTACAGTTGCAATATGGCCGTGACAAATAACTGCGTGTTCGTTTCTTTCTTTATTTATTTCTATCTTTCTTTCTTTTTTCTTTCTTTCTTTCTGTCTTTCTTTCTTTCTTCTGTGTTCTCTTTACAATATGGCCGCGACAAATAACTGTGTGTTCGTTTCTTTCTGTCTTTCCTTCTTTCTTTCTTTCTGTCTTTCTTTCTTTCTTTCTCTCTTACCTTCTTTCTTTCTTTCTTTCTTTACATTCGTCATTCATTTGTGTCGCCCATTGTTTTTCTTCGTTTTTTTTTCCTTTTTTCTCCCTTTTCCATTTCGTTTCTTTAACCATGCTTTATTCCTTCTATATTCATTCGTTTAACCTTTCATTTTTCTTTCTTCCGTGTTCCCTCCATACTTTCCTTTCTTCTTCTTTACGCTCTAGTGACTTTCTTTAATCATTTGTGTATTCCTTATTTTTTTCATTTGTTTTATTTCATTCTTTTTTTTAAATTTTACTTTATCATTTGTTTTATCTTTCTTTTTGTTTTTTCTTACTTTTTTTTCTTTCTTTCCTTCTTTTTTCTTGTTCACTTTTCAATCTTTTTTCTCTATTTTTGCTTTATTTTGTCATGCGTTTTAAACTTTCTTTAGATCTTTCTTTTTTTTCCTTTCATTCATTCTTTCTTTACCAGTTATTTACGGAGATAAGTATCTTTAAATAAACACTGAATTATGACAGGTCTCCATATAAAATTTCAAATCAGTAGAGCATGACGGTTAAGAAATCATTCAAACCTTACCAATCCCATTTTTGTGTTCTTTAATATAGAAACTGTTTAATACTGTGGCCAAAAATCACAACATACATTTTCTTGTTTTATCAGAAAAAAATTGACACAGGAGAAAATTTACGTTCACTCAATTTGTATTCTTAAAAACGAAATAAGAAATAGATTATGTATAAACACCGGCAATAATAACACAAGTGATTTTTTTTAAAACAACTATTAATGAAGTGAATCTGTCTTCTTAACTGATAGAGAGAGGGCATCGTGGGAAGTTCGGTCTAGATACAAGACAAAAATACGGGTGTTTGAATCGTTATCGACAAGCAGAAATGTTGAATGAAAAGAACGACATTTGTTACAAACGGGATTCTGCCTACCGTGAAAAGGACACTTAAGAAGATTTCCCAGTTGTGAATGAAACAGGTACGTTCTGAGTCACCTAGCGTGGGAAAGAACACTTTACAAATCAAATCTAATAAGAGCCTAACACTATACACTTAAATAGAAATCATAATGCAACCCGCAAACGCCCACACACACATATCACAGAGATAGAAAGAAAGAAAGAAAGAAAGAAAGAATGGGACACAGATAGATAGACAGATGAACTGGGATCAAATACAGATCAAGCTAACATGTTTCACCTTTACTAAATCTTCATCAAAGAATGAGATATGGAAAAAAGATGAAATACGTTTTGGTATTTTTATTGATTTGTTCTTTGATTTTCATTAGTTAATCAGTGCATTCGACTTGTTAAACAAACAGTAGTATAACTTACGACGTTCCGAATTCAAGGAGATACAACACGTTCTTTCGAAGCCCCTAAGGAATTAGTTGATTACAACCATAACTGAAACCCGTAAATATTACTTTATGTATATAAGTGTAGAATAATTCTAGTTTGTCTATGTGAGATTCAGATGATAAGGTATATTCGTGTTTGTTTTCGTTTGTGTGTCTTTGTTTGTGTATGTGCGTCTAGTAGACATTCTGAGAGATTGATAGATATTAGAATTGTTACTCAAATATTCGGTGTGAAGGTGAAAATGGCTAACCAAAATAAAGTCTTGGGTACAGGGGTGATTTCGAGAGATGTCTAAAATGTCTGGGGCAACAAACGAAATGCTGACTATCTTGACAGATGTACAGACAAGTCATTTGTTTCTAAATCCCTAAAGGTTTAGTATATATATATATATATATATATATATATATATATGTGTGTGTATGTGTGTGTGTGTGTGTGTGTGTGTGTGTGTGTGTGTGTGTGTGTGTGTGTTGCAAGCCATAAGTATGTGTGTGTGGGATAAAAATATATAATTAAGGAGGTTATATAGAAAGAGTGAAAGTGCTCAATATTAGGATAAAACGTATGTAAATATAAAAGTGGACACTGGGTTCAACACCGAGCGCCGACAGTCTCTTTCATTTTTAAACGCACTCTTCATTCAATGAATGTATAGTGTTTGGTCGACAAGTTTATTGTCCCGGATATATAAATATTCGAGCCAACACAAAATATTCATAGCTTGTCGTCGTTCGATTTTGACCTCAGTGTCCACTTCGCACACACACATACACACAGTGTATGTGCCTGGAATTTCCAACTGAGGCTTTTATTTCGTCTACCGGGTAGATTGTTCTAGTTCCACGTGTCATAGCTCTTCCGAATGACTGTAGTATTTCCCTTTAATTCAACTATCCAAGTTTTGGGGCCTGGTATAGAACTCCCAACTCTTTGGGTCTAGTCATCAACGTCTTTATCCACTGCGCCGTGTGTATGTTATGGATATGGCAATGAAGATGAGGGTAGCAATCCGTGTAACATAAATAATGCAAGTAATCTTAATACCTCATCTCAGAGATATAGAGAGATATATATTAGTGAATATACATAATATTTAACGTCGATAGCATGACTCAGAGTTTCATGGAGCCTTGCAATTTTTGGAGCTTTGCAATTTTTGCAACTTATATATATATAATCAATAGCTGCATCTACTGCAAGGAAATTGTTTCATTGTGTTGTACCAGAAAATCTTTCTCGTCAGAATCCATCTTGCACATTTACAAATCTACCATTCGCCCGTACATTGAATACTTTTCCCTTGTTCTGCTGCTGTACTTTTTGACAAGAACCAAAGCGGGATATGTAATATAATCCATCCTAACCAGGCATCTCGGCTTCAATGACTTTGTCACCGACATCCTTTCAACAAATATTTTTTGGCAACTGTTCGGACGAGATTTTTTCCCCTGGTACCCTACTACATGAATTTAAGCGTCCTACTTGATTGGCATGTGACGTCATTTGTTTACATTTGGATACGCATCGAGCAGATACGAATGTACGCGTGAAAATCATGGAGAATTTTAGTTTAAAAACAGTAAAATCGACCTTGCTAACCGAAATACTCCTCTGTGGATCAATCGGTCGGGATATATGACGGTTCCGTATAGGATAAAGGTTCCATTCCTGTCGAAGGACGCTTATTTTCTATGAAAATTTCTCGGACATTCAGGCCGGTAAATGTCATTAATACTGTTTATTATAAACAGAGCATTTACTTAAATATTTGTATCGATAAAAAGAATGTTAAACATAAAAACGTCTTTATATATTAAGACATTTTTTTATGTTTATACGTTCTCGGACATTCAGGCCGGTAAATGTTGTTTAATACTGTTTATTATAAACAGAGCATTTACTTAAATACTTGTATATATAAAAAGAATGTTAAACATAAAAATGTCTTTAAATAATTGTCGGACTTTCATAATATATATATATATATATATATATATATATATATATATATATATATATATAAAGACATCCATATTTCAAAGAAATTTGTCAGGATTTTGGAACTGCTTTTTAATGAAAACGAACGAAATAGGTGATAGTTTGTAGAATAAAGCTCTTGATGAAAAAACCTCCCCGAACTAACTTCATGGCGATCAGCAAGGAATAGGAAAACGGCAACAGTCATTTATTTTCGAATGCCGAAAATCTCTTTCAATCCATTATTCCATGGATTATTTAATTTCTGCAAGTTCAGCTATTGTTTGACCTGCATCTCTGTACAATTCTTTTTGAGTTTCCGTCATCAAAGCACCTTTGGAGCTTTTGTTTTTCTTGAGTTTACAGAACTTTTAAGCACCTTTCTCGAAAGTTCGACATCTTCCGGAACTTTACGAGGTCGTTTATCCTCTGACAATTATTCCAAGAAATAGGACTCAAATTAAACCTTTCCGAAACAGAAACTAAAATCTGGAATTCGAATGCTACTTCTAATGCCACGAACCCTGAATCCATCATAAAATTTCAGTATGTGATATTAGTAACTAATAATATACATTTAATATTTTCGCAAATAATTATTAAACTATAGGCAGGTCGAAAATGGTACCAACATTTGCCACCCTTGCATTAGCTTATGAAGAGATGGAACATATGGTGTAAATATAAAAACCCACTTCACTAAATCTTACAAACGATACTTAGATGATTGCTTCATTTTCTGGAAATCCTCATGGGGTGATATTAACCAATTCCACTTCAGAACTTACACCCAAAAATCAAATTCACCCAAGAATATAATTTCAACGAATTACCATATTTAGATATACTCATTATAAATAAAAACAACCACATAATCACAGATATCTACCACAAACCTACAGACACCCAACAATATCTCAATGTTCAAGAGCCATCACCCCAAAAGCTGCCTGAAATGCATCCTCTATTCTATAGCACGTAGAGTTTGTACTATAGTGACTCCCGAAAAACCCAACTAGAAAAACTACATAGAACTCTAAATAAACGAGGCTACCACACAACACTAATAAACAAAGATTTTGAACACGCAAAAAAATTCCTTGAGACCAAATACGAAATCCAATGAAACGTAACGTCGAACAAACTGTAGCATATGTCTCAACATACAAAAAGAACAATCCAAGACTATTCACAGAAATTACAACAAATCTAGACCTTCTTAGCAAGGATGACAAACTGAAAAATATACTGAAAACAACGACAATAATTAAAAGCAAACGCCAATCTAAAAACCTGAAACATATATATATATATATATATATATATATATATATATATATATATATATATATATATATATGTATATGTATACATATAAATATATAGATAGATAGAGAGAGAGAGAGAGAGAGAGAGAAGAGAGAGGGGTCGTAAGTAACTGTATTTGGGGTGATTGCGAGACAGAAACAATTTTGTGATGTGATGACGAGAGGAAAGATTCCTGCGTTGAAAATATTTTCACTGTTACAATTTTCGAAGTAAGTTGAATTTATATAAATTTTATTAGAAATTCAATTGTTACTCAGACATTTGTCATATAGTCTTTATAACAAACGTTTATAACATTATAAAAGAATAAAATAAAATATACGGTCTCCCCGACTAATGTAAACACTTGCATAATTGGGTCTCTGTCCCAAAAATAGAATTAAAAAATGATATATGGTCCTTGGGTCTAATATATACACCTTTAAGTCTGCGTTCTGTCACCAAAATAGAATAAAAGATATGTCATCCTTCTGACTATTATTAACACCTAAGAAACTGATTTATATCACAAAAAAAGACAACGAAACGTCAAAAATTCAGCGGTTGGCCCCAAGTTTATAGACTGTAGTATATAAGAAAATGTATTCAGACTTTCATTGATTTTATCCAATCCTCGGCAAGTATATTGTTTAAAATGTGTTATGATATGGTGAAAGTTTGGTCTCTTGGTAAGAGAAAGAGAAACAGACAATCAGGCAGATAGACATGCAGGCAGGCAGGCAGACAGAAAGACAGTCAGATAGACAGGCAGTCAGACAGACAGACAGTCAGATAGACAGGCAGGCAGGCAGACAGACATTCAGATAGACACAAAAGGCAGACAGACAGACAGTCAGATAGACAGGCAGGCAGGAAGCCAGGCAGATAGACATGCAGGCGAGCAGGCTAACAGACAGACAGACAGTCAGATAGACAGGCGGGTAGACAGACAGACAGTCAGATAGACAAGCAGGCAGGCAGACAGATAGACAGTCAGACAGATAGACAGGCAGATAGGCAGACAGGCAGGCAGGCAGACAGATAGACAGACAGACAGGCATATAGGCAGACAGATAGACAGGCAAATAGACAGGCAGACAGGCAGACAGACAGACAATCACATAGACAGGCAGGCAGACAGGCAGACACAGACAGACAGTCAGATAGACAGACAGGCAGGCAGACAGAGAGACAATCAGTTAGACAGGCAGGCAGACAGGCAGGCAGACAGGCAGGAAGGCAGACAGGCAGGAAGGCAGACAGACAGACAGTCAGATAGACATGCATGCAGGCAGACAGGCAGGCAGACAGACAGATAGATATAGATCTTGTAGATAGAAAAGAAAAGAAAAAGCGGTTCTAAATTCCCATGTAATATGTAATATGGCAGTAAATGCTTGGAAATCCTCCCGCTGATGAAGCTGAGACTTGAAGCGAAAGAAATTACGAAATTAAGGAGACCATGAATAGAAAATATCTGTAACGATAACGTTTTAAGTATAATAATAAGGAAAATTATACTTACAATCATAAAGCGAAAGCTGGAATTTATGAGGAAAGACGGCCTAGAGAACTTGTCATTCACAAGATATTCAGAAGGCAAAAGAAGCGGAGTTAAAATCCCCGAGCAACCGGTCTCACGAGTTTCTGCGATTGAATGGCAGAAGATGAATATAGAAATATGGTAAAGCCTCAAGAGCTTGCGTAAAGCAATAAGATATAGGAATTTCTGGAGCGACGTGATCTTCGGCGATCTACACAAATAAAGTATGCCCACGAGAAAGCGATTTTGACATGATTAACCATAGAACGAAACATGTATCTTATGTTTTTGAGTTTACCTTCATTACACGGTGAATAATACTGATCTTAGACATGAAGCCCCGCATGTCTGTAAATGTTAAGAACATTCGTGAGAAAGTCCTCTGCTAATGTGGACAACACAAGATTTATGGTTTCTGTCACTCCAGCGAAGAGGAATGTTGATGGCTTCGCTTCAACTTTATTGTTTATCTGTATCAGCCATCAAATTTATACTTGTGATCGTATAAGCATTGCGACGACCCAGTTTGTGTTCCTGAGTGAAACTTAAGTCCAATGTTCCCGGCTGCAAAAACATGTTTTCCTTCTTGGATAATTGGTCATGCAGATTAAATAGTCCATGTACTTCTTTCTGAATTTCTAGGCTGAAGACATATCTATGTTATTTATATTAGGACTAATATCCTCATCGCTGTTGTTACTATCATTACGGTCCATAAATTATATAAGGCATTGGTTTGTGAATTCAGAGGCATAGTAATTGTGAGTTCAAGGCCTGGGCTGGGCAGCAAAGAGTTAGACTTAATGAAAATAAGAAATAACTGAGCAGGAAGAAAGAATAACAAGACGGGATATCCGTAGACATTGTCAGAGGACCGGGACTAATCTACACTTGTATTCTATATAATTGGATTAGTTCCAAATTGCAGTGAAAAGTATTATCAAATATTAAATTATGCGCGTCCCTTTTAAATGAAGGGTAGTAAGAACAGCTGCAGGAGCAGACAGACAATATGAACACTGAGGTTAAGTCTCCAAATTTTAATTCTATGATTGTCCGGTCGGATAATGGCTTCAGTCAAAACAGGGCTATCAATAACTGGGTATAAAAAAGAACAAGACGAGGCATTCCAATATATGGCCTGCCGAAAAAGAGCAGTTTATCACTCTAGATCAGTGCTTCTCAACCTTTTTTCAGCCCATGGACCATCTTTTTCCTCAAAGAATTCAAATGGAGCACTCTTACTTTTACATGCTACTTGAAAATTAATATAGCACTGCATAATATCTATGTAATTTCGAAATCTTCACACGTAATACTGTGTAATTAAACATAATATTATATTTTTTAATTCTTCAAAGTAATTTCGATAAATTTTTTATAAATGACTACAATTTTTATGGCTACGAACCACTAGAAATGCTATGTGGACCACCGGTAGTCCACCTGGACCACATTGAAAAACACTGGATTAGAGAGATTCGTCCGGGTTGCTCTCTGTCCAGAGGCAGAGAGTTCCCCTCTGCCTCAAAGGCAGAGAGTTCGACTGTCTAGCCGAGTCGTCCAAAAAGGATTGACTCTGAAGTATTTAGTGTCCTCCCTACGAGGGACAGATGTGGCACAAGGCCGGGTTTAAAGTGGGGTACCCGAGCCCGTAGGCTCGGCCAAAAAATAGCCCGTAGATCCCGGATAAACGGGATCGGGCCGGTCAACCTCCCCGAACGAGGCTCTGCCCTTCGGCGGAGCCTCGTCTGAGTTCCTCTCTGGCCAAAGGCAGAGAATTCCCCTCTGCCTCAGAGGCAGTGAGTTCGACCGTCCAGCCGAGTCGTCCAAGAAGGACTGACTCTGAAGTATTTAGTGTCCTCCCCACGAGGGACAGATGTGGCACAAGGCCGGGTTTAAAGTGGGGTACCCGAGACCGTAGGCTCGGCCAAAAAATAGCCGTAGATCCCGGATAAACGTGATCGGGCCGGTCAACCTCCCCGAACGAGGCTCTGCCCTTCGGCGGAGCCTCGTCTGAGTTCCTCTCTGGCCAAAGGCAGAGAATTCCCCTCTGCCTCAGAGGCAGTGAGTTCGACCGTCCAGCCGAGTCGTCCAAGAAGGACTGACTCTGAAGTATTTAGTGTCCTCCCCACGAGGGACAGATGTGGCACAAGGCCGGGTTTAAAGTGGGGTACCCGAGCCCGTAGGCTCGGCCAAAAAATAGCCCGTAGATCCCGTATAAACGGGATCGGGGTGGTCAACCACCTCGAACGAGGCTCTGCCCTTCGGCGGAGCCTCGTCCGAGTTCCTCTCTGCCCAAAGGCAGAGAGTTCCCCTCTGCCTCAGAGGCAGAGAGTTCGACCGTCTAGCCGAGTCGTCCAAAAAGGACTGACTCTGAACTCTGCTCCCTCTTGCGGCGCAGTATTTATGATGCCCGGAATAGTCCATTATTATTATGGGTAAGTTCCCATTACAAGTTCATACAGCCTACCTAAATATTTTATGTGGGATTAAAAGAAGTCTATTAAGTGTTCCATACAGCTTACCTAAATATGTTATATGCGATTAAAACCAGACTTTTAGGAGTTTCTTAGAGCCTACCTAAATATGTTATATACAAGTACAATGAGTTCCTTACCACCTAACTAATTGTGTCACATGAGATTAAAATAAGGCTTTTAACAATTCCATATCATCTACCTAATTATGTTATAAAAGAAGTCTTTTAGGAGTTCCATTCTGCCTACTTAAATATGTTATATGAGATTTAGGTGTTCCAGACAGCTTTCCTAAATTGGTTTTATGAGATTAATAGAAGGCTTCTCGGAGTTCCATACAGCTTGCCTAAATATGTTATATGAGATTAAAAGAAGGCGTTTTTGGAGTTTCATACAGCCTACCTAAATATGTAATATGTGATTAAAAGAAATGTTTGTGTTTTCTTATCAGTCAATAATGATAATTGGCTACAGATTTTAAATTCCTGAAGACCTCTTTGCATTTGCTTTCACTCAAATACCACTGGGAATAGTTTAATACATCTCTTCTCAAACTTTGGTTGGCAATCTCCCTAAGTGAGGGATAACACTGAATTCCGTACATTTTGTATGTTACGTTAAACAATCATTCTGTGGTACTCTGCCTGGTGCAGAAAACAGAGTAGCAATAAGGAGGATGGTGATGTTGTGGCCCTAAAATCTACACTGGTGCCTCGATGACATATATCGGATGCGATGGATAAACTAAATTACGCAAAAATATAAATAACTCTGACCTCTCATTTTAACAGATATATTGACCAAAATTACACAAAAAATATCTTGACATACTTAAGAGTAAATTTATTCAATAAAATTGCCATTGTCTTCAACCACGGCTTACAGACAACTTTGGAATCTCCTGCAACTCTTCTGGACGGTCTCCATGTTTTATTAGGTGAATGCTACCATAAAGCTTGCCTTCTGTTCATCTTTGGTGTTGCAAGAAGATTTGTTGGTCTCTCGCTCAACTGTGCCATAAACATAATAATCAAGCAGTACAGCAGAGCGGTTCCAAACTTCTGGTGCACTGAATGTTATCATGGTGCTTTTTTTCTTACTTAGAGATGGTGCCCAACTGCCCCTACTATATTGTAGAGTCGATAAATTCAAAAACGAACACGGAAAATTAAAAAATATAATATTGCAACAATTTACCCATCGCACATTGTACATTTTTTTTGTGTACTGTCTCCATTCAGATCGTGGCTGATCGTGGCTCTCCACTATTTTGTAGCTTTTAGTAGAGTTTATACTTTTGCTATGTCTACTAGCCCCTGTTTTGCCAACTATTTACATTTGCTCGTTGGGTAGATGATTCGCTGATTTCCTTTGTCTCTTTCGCCTTCATCATGTCCTGTTATAAATATATAGCAGAAGCACCAGATCAGATTTGACAGCAACATTCTTGTTCTTGTCTTCCTTCAGATTTTCTCATCATCCTTTTGTAGAAAGATTTCTCCACACTTCTGTTGCCCGAAGTCTCCTCTTCATCTGTAAGAAATTTGTTGAACTTTCAATGCCATATTAAAACATTGATACTCCATATTAGTTCAGCATACTTGTCTTTGTAACTGATGATTTGTTTCTGTCTTCTCAGTAAATGCTATAAAAACAAATTTACAAGGTGTCCATAAAGTTCGTGTGCACTTTAAAAAATTTATAACTTTATTTGTATTTGCAATAGAAATAATTTGTAAAAAGGATTAGAAAGAAGTAAATCTATATTTTTTTAAGGTTTTATTGAAATTTTATTTAACTTTCCACATGTCCTCCATCATTAGCCATACAAAGGGTAATAGGATTTTGCAGTTCACGGAAAACATTTGCCAACTGATTTACAGTAATGCCTGAAATCACATTAGTTATTTTAGCTATACTTAAAACTAGTTACATTAAACTTTATAACATTTTTAAAGATTATTTCTATCGCAAATACAAATAAAGTTATAAATTTTTTAAAGTGCACACGAACTTTATGGACACCGTGTATTAAAAAAGAGTAAAGGGACTTGAACAAACAAAAATACAACTGCTGTAAAAGAAAAAAAATGAAAAAAAAAAACATTATAAGCAGCTGACCAGATTCCATTCCTCACTCATCGGATTTCGATTGAGAAAACAAAATACTGTTCACAACGATGCAAAGATTTATTTATTAATTTTTATACGGCATATCAACCCTTTGCTTGTTATTTAAAGCCAGAAAATATTTTTAGATTGTTAGATTTTTTTGGTGGGGTGAGATGTTGGGGTGGAGATAAAAATAATTTACTAATACATGTCCTACTAATTAACCCATGCCTGGGGGAGACGTGGTAGATTCATAGCTTTTCCAATGGTATCTGCGCATTAGTGAATATAACAAACCCGATTAGCATAGGAACTTGTTTCACTGATTTTCAATTCTGAACATATATCATTACACCAACCGAAGGCTACAGCAGATGGTATTTCAAAGCGGTCACCCACCTATGTACTGACAAGGATCAATGTCTTCCAAGTTTGGTGATCATAGAATCTGTGTTTCTACGTGACATGGTCGTAAGCCACAAACAAAATGTCTGGAAATAAGAAATACACCATTGACACATGTATAGTCATGCCATAAACACATCATATTGAGAATCAAGAACCATTTTTTTTTTATTATTTACATTATTCGGACTGTTATCCTCATTTTCATTACCATATTCACAAAGTTCCGGCCGTTGTACACTCTGGCCTTCTCGCACATGACCCAGTAGATAAAGGCATTGCTTACATCCAGTGACTAGAGTTGTGAATTCAATATCGGGCTACAACAGTGGTGAACCAAAAAGAGTCGAGTTAAATGGAAATAACTGATATATCCGAAACAGGCATAACATGTGGAACTAGAACAATCTACCCCGGAGAATGAAATAAAGGGTTCGGTTTAAAATTCCAATCACCTGAATAAGACCAGAGCGTGCGACGGCCAACACGTTGTGAATATGCCGATGATGATAAGGATAACAGTCGAACAATGTAAATAATTATAATACCTCATTAGAGAGATATAGACAGGAACGATTTCTATGCTTATACAAAGAAGGCTGTCACTGTTCAATAAAAAGTGTCTCAAGATCTTTTAGCTGGAAGTCTGTAGCACCATACTCAGCGCAGAAGACAAATTCACGGAAGTTCGATATGCGCATGTCAGTTTTTAACGCGACCTTCCGAGAGTGTACACCTGGCTGTAATGGAACGCATAAGCAAATTTTTCAAACAAATCTTTCTTAATGTACGCTGTCACATGTTAGGCAATTATCTTCTTGGGTTGTGCTGACAATGTCCTCAGCATTGCACTCGTGCTTAAAGTGATAAATAATGAAGATACGGGGACTATCTTAAAAAAAATGACGTTAACAATGGCTGAAAATAGAACACGATACGTGAATAGGCAGAGATTTATTTAGAAAAATCTCATACCAGCCCCTCTAATTCACAATGATTGGACCTGATCAGTCACCTTGCTTTCTATCACGTTCCCACCGCCGTCACATATATTTTCATAGCATTTTCTATAAATATTTTCAGGGTAACTTTCTTCCTGGTGAGCTTTCTGCGTTGATAGTTTAGTGAGTACGAAATAATAAAAAAAACTCTCCTTACCCACTCCCTTCAAAGACGGAAAGAGTTTCGCGAGCCTGTGCGAAATTTTCTTTGGACCAATGAAAAACTTGACTTCACAGAGATGGGCTGGTGAGCTGAGAAAAAGACGGAAGCAAATTGACGAGGCTGTCTGAAATTTTTCTTTGGACCAATGAAAAATCTTGACTACATAGAAATTAGCTATTGAGCCTAGAAAAAAGGAAAAAAAGAAAATAGCGAGCCTATGCGAAATCCTTTTTGATATAAAATAAAGAAAACATTAAATTAACAATCGAAGAATGTCTGAAGTCATGTGAAAAATTTCGTTTCTGTTCATACGTTCATCGTTTAGATTTATGCCAGTGTCAAATTATTCCTCAATTATATAACCGACCTTAACTTTATTTCAACAAGCAAGAAATCTAAGTATTTCAAAGTATATCTCGTCATCTGCTTTGGAAGGTATGCAACCGTATAACTTTTCTGTGACAAACAAACTCTCTTACATTTGTTTTAACCATTTTAATAGTATTTTGTGTCAGATCATTTAACCTGTTGTATAAATAATGCCTCTTCGTGACAATGTCATAAAACTGCGAACTTTGAGAATTTTAGATTTATTTTCCTGAAACGAGTTACTGACACAATTTCAAACGTGAACTTGGTAAATAAATTCCTTATATTTTTGTTAAAATTACCCGTGTGTTTCTTCCGTCATTACCACCCATCATTAATCTTTTTGACGTGGGTAAATCGATTGTTCATTTTAGCCCCGAAGTCCCACTACACTATAATACTTCGACTTCACAATTTTAAGCGTAGTACTGGTTTGGCATTTAGGTCTCATCATTATACCGTTAAAATTGCCAGTTTTGAAGCGGAAGTTCTATGCTAATAGATTATTAATTCACCTACACTTCCCACTTGTAGAACTCTCTTCCGGCTTCCTGATTTCCTGTAAACCACTTCCTTCCTGTAAACCCTATTCCTTCATTAGGCGACATGCGCAATTCAGGCTTGGGTGATCATGTCTTTTTCGATTCATGATTGACCTGGCAGAGGAATTAACCCAGCGGCCTGACATATTTTCTGTGTTAGACTGGTTACCAACCAAGACTATAGGATAAAATATTTATCTGTTTTTTAACCCTGAGATAGGGAGAGAAGAGACATATTAATTCTTTCCCCAAGGGTAACTGTGTGTAAGTGAATGTAATGAACCCTACATGAATTGGAATTTGGGTCTCCAATTTCTCATTTCAAGCTGTTATGCATCACGCCACTTGCACATCCAAGCTTACAGCATCTGGCATTCCCAAGCGGTTACCCATCTAAGTACTGACAAGACTCAACGTTGCTTCAAAAATTAAATTGCACATTCAATCGTCATTATCTATCTCTTTACATTCTTTTCTTTTATTGCCCTCTCTCCTTAATAATGAATTTTCTGAGATTCTTTAATTTCCAATAACCCGCTGCGTCTATTTGGCTTACATTTAAATTTTAAAAGAAAAAAAAAACAAATACAAAGTCTAATTAAAAAGTATTGGGACTGTTGCTATGATAACTGTGCCTAATACAGAGTAAAGCCGCTTTGAAACTGTTGCGCATGCGCACTAAATTATAACGTCCTCGTTCATTTTCCTTGTTTGTAACAGTGCTTTGAAGGGAAGTGTGTAGAGTGTGGTGGTCTCACTACACTACAGATGTTCCATCAGTGACCGTGGCTTGTGCAGTAGTATTGGGTCAAACACAACTCAGCTCCGACAACCAGCATATTCCCCATATCTCGCCTCTTGCGACTTTTTCCACTTTCCTTAAAATCAAATTCCACTTGAAAGGGACAAGATTTCAAGACGTCGACGAAATCTAGGCGAATACGACTAGGACGCTGTTTGCTATCTCCAAGTTCCAGATGTGCTTCCATGAATGGAAACGACTTTGGTTAATATGTTTCTTTTCAGACGGAGACTACTTCGAAGGAGATTAAATGCCGAATTGATATGAGTTTTATTTTTATTTTTATAGCACCAATCCCGGGACTTTTTGATCATATCTCGTATATACAGATTATTTTAATAATTCAAAAAATGATAGTATCGTCCAATCCACCTCGTTGCTGAACGAAGGGCATAAATACACGAGAATGATCACTTCTAATGTTTTCTTCATCCTGTGATATTTCGAAAATGGTGTCACTATTTCGACAGGCGACAACTTGTGAATTACCAGGCTACTATAATTTACTATCTGTAACCCGAAATATATTTTAGTTTTTGTCATATAGGAAGAAAATGAGTAACTACTTACACCGAAGTTTGACACTCTGGACTTATCAATATATGTTTTCCGCCGGGTGTATAAATAGCGTTGTCACTGTAGTGATTATTGATTGACTATTGAATAGAAATATCTAGTCGAATTAGTGTGAATTATTGTGTGCCGATGATTTGGGTTTTGATTTAGGATTTACCAGACGTTAAGCCGTGTCGCGCTACTAACACGTTATTCACTGAAATGGTTAATTATTTTTGGTTGACTTTTGCTCCTTTCTTCTTGTTAAGTAGTTATTTAGGGTATTTAATTAAATTCTGTTTTATATTAACATTGAAGTCTTGAGTTATACTTAATTATTAACGGCCACCGTACGTCACAGTTTTTTTAAATAACCCGCAAAATATTTATAAGCTGCCAGATAAAAAAAAATCGACAACGTTTTTTCTTTTTTTTCTGAATAATGTTAGAGCGATCAGCCAAAACGCAGAATTTAAAAACCGAACAGCCGCTAAGACAATGCTCAAAGCTACCCCAAGTGAAATGCTATCAATGAACTTCGATCTGCAAGAACACCCGGCCCGATACTCTACATTCTTGGGTCTGTTTTGCGCTTAAATTTCATACTGTTATAATAGAAGTTCAAATTCATGAATGAAATCCATTAAGAAAAGAAACATAAGAATCTTTTTTTTCTATTGACGAAGAGACAAAAAATACAGAACAGTTTACTTGATAAGAGTCTCTCGATATGCAGGTACAAGAGAAAAAAAAACTGTATTAAATCAAGATAAGAAACCCCCATGCGGCCGATCAGTCTAAAATATGTAAATTCAATCTGGTTCTTGTTGCCAAATGAGAGGAGAAAGCGAACAACATCCACTGCTTCAGGGGACGATTTTCAGAATCAGATAAAAATGCCAGGAATGCAAATGTTGATTCGCAAGATGGAAAAACACTTGCTTCGCAGGATTTTGCAGAAATAATCTACCGAATTCTGTTCCACGAAATATTAATTTTATATCGAAATATATCATGACATTCGAGCAGATTCGGGGAAAGCATTTGTCTAACAAGTCAGTATAGTGAGAAATTACAATTTGCAAGAACGAAGAGTAAAAGTCAACCAATGAGAGTCTATTGTATTCATGTCAAACCTACTTCTTTGTCGATAATATATTTGAAATCACGTTGTCTTACACCTCTGCTCTGGATCTGATAAATAGGTCTTTTTTTTTAATCTTAATATCAGAATGCCAGCTATATTTCAAATATTAAGAATGACTGGATTCTTTAGCAGCAGCCTATCTGTCGAAAGAACAATTTAGAATTCAGAAGTGTGCGAAAGGACAACGGAAACCTTTTCCACTATCGTCTACAATAAACATTGGAATTCACAGATACTACAGTAAACGAACAAAAATAGATGACAGTTGCAATCATCTAGGTTCTGAAGAGAATGAGCTTTCAAGGTGAGAAATAAGGTCATTTATATTAGTTCATATGAAAAGGTAATATTAATAGCAATATTTGCCGTTTCCTTATATGGAAATATTCAGCATCCATTGATTGTTTGTTTTGGTTTACGGCATATCAACCTCAATGGGTTATTTAATGCCAACAAAATTTTTATTGCTGGTAATACCTTTTTTATCTATCTATCTATATATATATATATATATATATATATATATATATCAGTATATATTGGTTTGGTTTGTTTTTTGTTTTACGGCATATCAATCTCAATGGGTATTTAATGCTGACAAAATTTTTATTGCTGGTAATATTTTTTATCTATCTATCTATCTATCTGTATGTCTGTCTGTCCATCTATCTATCTGTCTATCTATCTAGCTATCTGTCCATCTATCTATCTATCTATCTATCTATCTATCTCAGTATATATTGGTTTGGTTTGTTTTGTTTTACGTCATATCAACCTCAATTATTTAAAGCCGACAAAATTTTTATTGCTGGTAATATTTTGTTTTGTCAAGAATCTATTTCTGGTAATAATTTTTTCCTTCAAAAATGTATTCCTGGTAAAAAAATTTTCCCCTCAAAAATGTTTAGATGGTAATATTATTTTCCAAAAATGTATTGCTTTTAATACTTTTTCTTTCAAAAAAGTATTGTTCGTAATATTTTTTTTTTTTAAATCTATTGCTGGTAATAGATATTTTTTTACTTCAAAAATTTATTGCTGATAATAATTTTTTACAAAGTATTTCTGGTATATTTACACTTTCATAGTGTTTTGACCCCTGTTTGGGTGTTAACTATTTGCCCATAGCTGTAACCCTGGGTCAAGGTAGACCTGGGAAGACCAGCAATTAAGAGTTGGTTCCACGCTCCTCAAAACCTCCTGATCAGGGGCCTTGCTGCTGGACGTAGTTTATCGTCTTACCCAGGACGTGGATTTAGTTTATCGTCTTACCCAGGACGCTCAGCATCCATTGGCCGAGCTGAAAGTGCTACTTAGGTTTCCATATATCTAATCTATTAAAACAATTTTTGTGAGAGAATTGGATTCTAAATTCTACAAATTGTTAACACATATTCTAGTATGGATGGAGACTTCCTTCCTACTCTTTTGTTCGAAGTAGTGTGGAATGTCAACATCTGGATTATGTCATTAAGTTCTCTTTCAGATACATGTGCTATACATTTTAGTTGTTGCTAGTTTAGGTAGTCTTCAAGTGATGTGTTTTCTGTTATTTGTTACAGTTCTTTGTTTGCGATTCTGTAGCGCCAGTCCACGAGGTTCAAAAACGGATTGTTACCAGCAAGAGCTTGAGGCTTAATTTGCTTGAAGACATTTTCAACCTTTTAGCATTTTTAACCATTAGCTCTTATCACTCTTTCCACTTTTGATAGAGTAGTGTGAAATGTCAACATCTGCATTGTGGCACGATTTTCTATTTGAGTTGCATATCCCTTTTAGTTGTTGCAACTGTTGTAGGTCCTCAAGGGACGGTGCATTCTGTTATTTGGTAGTATGCATAAATTATTCCTTTTCGATTCGAGAAACGTCCATCTTATTCTACGCCTGCTTCTGCCGTTGTCCCATTATCAGAGATAATATCTCTTCATACGTAAAAAAGAACAAAAAAGCCGAGAGGAGAGCCTGAAAATAATTGGTTACCTGTATTCTGTTTAAAATTAAAGTTAGGCAGTCGAAGTGATTGCTGATCACTGCCGTCTTAGGATCGCTTAACGGCATCGAAAATGGAAATGGTGAAACGAATTCAAATTCCGGCTGGGGCAATTGGTTCTTTGGTTCTTCTCTTCGTACTAATGCCTTTAGGAACGATACGAATCCACGACTCCTGTCCAACAGTATTTGGTAAATGGCAGAATAAACTGGAATTTTATCTGCCCAGTCTTCCCTAGTAGATAGGTAAAAGAGTAGAATGGTCATTCTCGCCTCGAAATAGTAGCCAGTCATCGAAATGGATGCAAAACCAAGAGTAAAGTTTTGACGAGAAACTCATTCCCATATTCTTTAAGAGGGCCATGGTTCTTTTCGAATCATCTTTTCCCTTTGCTCTTTCTTTTTTTTTCTCTCATTTCATCCCAAGGATAGCGGGAATGCAATTGTATGCAGGAGGTTACAAGGAGTGAAACTGAGAATAAGGGGGACTGAGCAAAGGGTAAATGATCGATGGCGATTGATGTTGCATTTACATTTTGTAAGATTGTTGTTATCAGAGAAGCAGGTAAACGGAAGGTAGTTCCACAGGCGGAAAGTGCGAGAAAGGAGACTCTTATAGTAGAAGTGGCGGTTGAATTTAGCTGTTTTAATAATTAAATGTTGGAACCTAGGTGCCAATCTCGTAGTACGCTTAAATTCATGTAGCCGGATCACCACGGTAAAAAAAATAAATCGACAAAGCTGTTGCCATGGAAATATTTGTAGAAAAGACGAAGGGAAGCAACATAACATCAGTGAAAAAGTGACGGAAGTCTAGATGCTTGTTCCTTAACGATTACATTACAGATTCTTCATTGGATTTTGTCAACAATCTTGTGATGAACAGCAGAGACACCAGACTAGATATGGCAACAATATTCAATGCACGGACGAATGGTAGATTGGTAAATTTGCAAGATGGATTCTGACGAGAAAAAATAACCTGGCATTACACAGTGACCCAACTTTCATTGCAGTAGACGCAGATATTGATTAGATGTAGTGGCTCAACTTGAAAACGTGAGACGCAATGTGTTGCTTTCCTGGAGTCTAGCGTCAGCCATGCTGATGGTAAGCAGAAGAGGTTCTCCCTGGTGATTAAATGAAAGCGGTTTTAATTTGGAGATATTAAAATTTACAAACCATTTCTTTCCCCATTTAATTACTGACTGGAGGTGATTTTTGAAGAGCAACTACCATGTTTACATTGTTAAATCTGACGGGTTTGTTATTGAGACAGATGTAAATGTAGTGTCAACTGCATAAATACCTACTGACGACGGGAAGATCGTTGATAAAAACGAGAAATAGCTGAAGTTCCTATTTCTTATTAATAACTCCCCGTTTGTATGACTGCTTTGTTTTGAAATTCAAGGCATAATAAACATTTCTTTTTTCTAACATGTTTAGCATGTAGATATAATACTAGCATTGTAGTTGGTTATATAGAATACTTTCCTTTGTGTATAAAGGAAAGCAAAAAAAAATCTAAATGTTAGCTGTAAGAAGACAGACAGTACGGACGCTAGCAAGAGGGGTACCTTAAATCGTCAGATACAGATTGTTATCAGAAAAAAAACAAGCAACTAACTTCTTACCTCCAGAAGAGTGACTCGTCTCTCCTATTCGGACTAATATTTTCAACTGACATGAAGAATATATTGAATGAATTGCTAGGTTTCCAGCAAATAAATTTTGGTTCACTATGTCGCATTAAACAAGTTTTTCTCTCCGGTTGCGCTGCCGGATAAAACGAGGAGAGGCATAAAGAAAACTGGCATTGATTTATCAGTGGAACTGTTAAAGAAAGGGAGCCTCTTGTGAATGGCACGAATAATCCTGAAAGTGATAAACATTTAGAGACAGAGACAAAATTGCAAGCTGGTTTGGGGCCACTATCCGTGCATCAGATATCAGCTATGAGCACTTCGATGTGGAGTAATGGTTAACAAACATTTCGATGTGGAGTAATGGTTAAC
This sequence comes from Acanthosepion esculentum, assembly GCA_964036315.1. Taxonomy (NCBI): domain Eukaryota; kingdom Metazoa; phylum Mollusca; class Cephalopoda; order Sepiida; family Sepiidae; genus Acanthosepion; species Acanthosepion esculentum. The sequence goes on along the minus strand of OZ038486.1, from coordinate 132,663,423 downwards.
AAACATTTCGATGTGGAGTAATGGTTAACAAACATTTCGCATTAGATCAATTAAGACTGAGTGGTGAGATCGATTCTCACTGGGTGCTCCACACATTCGGCCCCGTGCCACATCGAAGATAGGGTTAGAAAATCATTGGGCAACTCGACGTGATCTTATAGTTATCAAGCTTGTCTCGCTAGAACTAATTAAAACTTAGTGAGTTTGATCCTCATGGGAACCCCATACCTTCGCCCCTGTACCAGAAAATCACCATTAACTATCACATATCAAGATCTTACGTGGGACAATACTGAAACAACAATAATAATAATAATAACACCATGATAAGTTATGGCTCCAATGGTTTCTGATTATAATTGATTACAAGTGTTAACATGTAACCGTTTTTAGTTAGTGAATTGTGATGGGCTACAGTAATTACACTATACAGTACAACGGATTTGTTTGTTAGCTGAACAAAACAAGCCGAGCAGATTACGGCCAGGTCCACATCATTTGAAAACACCGATCATCATAAGATTATAAGGAATTTAGCAAAAGTCGAGACTGGATGACCGCTTATTTATGTGCGGGTGGTGTAATGTATGAAAGCTCGGATTTGAAAATCGGTTATCAGATTTTCAATTCCTGTCGGGTTCGTTATATTCCCTTGCGCGCAAATACCCTTGTTAAATTTATGAATTCACTTCTGCTCCCACTCCACCCGTGGGTTAATTAGTCAAACTTGTATACGTAAAATCCTCATTATTTCCATAGATAATTCTTACAAACTTTTATCAGCAAATCATTATTATCTCAAATAAAAGTTCTTGCAATCTAAAAATATTTTCTGGCTTCAAATAACCTGCCAAATTTTGATAACCCTTAAAAAACCCAAATCAATGAATCTTATCAAGTGCAGCATGTTTCCTGGAGGCGGACACCCAGTGAATTTCTGTTCATGAAGAAAAGTAGTCGGAGGAACATCATGGCCAGTTCTAGATATTTTTCTTATTCACTTTTGAAAGATGAGGCAGAATTATTAATTTCTTTGGTAACGAAGAAAAGAATACTGAGTTGTTACGTGAGACCTGTCCTTCTTTACGACAGCTAATGTTGGACGATTTCCTCAAAGATGAAGAAGAGACTCGAGGCAACGTAGATGTGGTTCTACAGAAGGATATCTAAAGATACCGTGGACCGAGCGTGTGAGCAACGATGAGGTCTTACAGAAGATGCAAACAAGGAGGACGCTTATACTTAGCACCAACAAGAGGCAGCTGGAGTTCCTGGGATGCATAATGAGGAAGGAGGGCTGGGAAAATCTGATACTAACGGGTCGAATAGAAGGAAAGAGAGACAAAGGAAAACAACGCATGACATACCTGGCGACCTTAAGCAAGTGGATGACAGAACGTGGTCTGGGGGATGTGGCAGAGGGAAGGAACTTGTTGAGAGTTGCAAAGGATAAAGGGAGGGGGGAGAACCATGATCACCTACATCCCGAAAGAACACGGCACATAGAAAGAAAGTATGATCGATGCTTTTATCAGAGTCGCTCACCATGTACATGTTATACCTTTATCATATTCAATACAAAGATGGTTATATTGGACTTACTACCCCAGCGTTAATTTTATGGCGTGAAGTTTCCTCGGTCAATAATAATAATAATAATAATAATGATCTTGTATCACGTTGCACGGTATTGGCACCCACTGAATATAAAACCCGGCATGACAGAGTTGACCAAAGTTTGCATTGGAAAATCTATATCTTCTATGGGAAGGAAACTGAAAGAAAGTGGTATGAACACCACCCAGACCCGGTTACGAAGATAAAACCTGTTACAATTTTATGTGACAGAACAATCAAAGCTAACCGCCCAGACATTTTTATTAGAGATCGCACACAAAAAGGTGCCTCCTCATTGTTATGGCAGTCCCTGCAGACTGCAGTGTATCTTCGAAGATCTTCAAAACGCTATCAAAATACAAGGACCTTGAAATCTAAATCTCAAGAATATGGCACATGGCAACATTAACAAATACATTTCGGGTCATTTCTCAGCCTGCTAACCACTAAAAGATAAATTCTAAATTTTTACTCAAAGAGAAGTCAGTCAAAAATCAGAACGTTGTTAGATTAGTACACATGTAGCGATATGCAATGCACGATAGCGATATGATAAACACACATGCTTATATACACGAATTTACAGAGAGACATTATGCCGAGGAGGAAAGAAAAATGAACGGAAGGTTCCGCTGGAGGTCTGGGATAAAAAAGAGAAAGTAAAATATAGGTAATGAAAAAAAAATTAGATTAGTATCGATTAATTTAATGATAATATTATTGCTCCAAGTTTTAATTTTATATAAAAAAAAATTCATATTGTTTTTATATCAAAAAGCGGGGCTTTATCTATGTAATTATTTTTTTTTTCAGTGGAAAGTGTCATGATGCCATTTCTAACCTTAGGTCCCTGGGCGGGACCTGGAAAGAAATGTGTAAACGCCAGATATTAAAGAAAATAATAATAATAATAATAATAATAATAATAATAATAATAATAATAATAATAATAATAATCAAAATTATCAAATATCTGGACGAAATTCCTGGCATTCGGCTATGTGAGTTGCAAGAAATCCTACACATATGTATTCCTCCACATCTTGCATATAGATTGCTCTGCATGCAGTGACTAGATTTAGATATTTATTTATCTCTGATTATCTGACAACACATATTTTTTTCATCTCCTGATAAAAAACAATTTGTGCCTTGAAATTTTTTGTGGAAAAAGCAAAACACTTACTATTTTTTCTACATTTCCAGCGGAACCTTCCGTGCTTGTTAACTCGGCATAATGTAGGTTTGTCGATATGTCTCTCTCTCTCTCTCTCTCTGCAATATTGAAAAAATATAACATCACATACACTGAAACAACTCTAGCAAAAATACAACTTAGGTGTGCTGGTCATGTTGTGAGAATGCATGAGCATAGGCTTACAAAAAAGGCGCTGTACGGACAACCACCAAACTCCAAGCGTTCTGTTCGACGTCCACTCTTACACTACAAAGACAAATTGAGAGACAACTTAAAATTTCTTAACTTTGATCTGAAAACCTGGAAAGCCCAAGCATCAAAGCGAAAGGAGTGGGGTAAGACATGTTTCATTAATTTAAAGGTTTTTGAAGACAGTAAAACTGAAGCACCGTGATCAGCTTCTTCAAGCTCTGGAGCAGAGACGCCATGAAAATTCAGCTTTAACTAATTTCATGTAAGTGTGGCTGTATCGCCCGCAGCAAGGTTGGGCTAGTATCACACTTAAGAAAGCACAAATGAAAGATGTATTTTCCATACCTGATTTTCTCCACAATATTCCCTACTAGCATGCATAAGTGTAAAACGAAAGTCACCATCCAATACTGACCTTCATTTATCGTACAGGATAGAAGTGTCTACCATATATATATATATATATATATATATATATATATATATATATATATATATATATATATATATATATATATATCATTATGTGTGTATTATCTCACCACAAAAGAAAATTCAATATAAATGAGAAAAAATAGAAATAAACGAAAAAAATAACGTTAGAAAAATACTAGATGTTGAGGTATCACTCTTATACACACACTCATACTAATATATACTCATACACACATATGCGTGTATGCACAAATGCAAGTCTCGTATCGGCTGACTCTCTTTTATCTTTTGTCTCTATTTCCTCCGTATGCATATAGCTGACAATATTTTGCTTTAAACTGACTTTTTTCTTTGGGTAAGAATTTTAATTTTGGCGGTTAGGAGGTTGTGAAATGACCCCCAAATGTAAAATTTATTTTGTTTTTTTTGTCTGTGTTTCTTTTCCTTTGTTTAAAGAATTATTTGATGACCCTCCCTCTAAATCGTCGTGGGGAGATCTGCCCTATAAAACTTAATAACTACCACTCTCACTGGCGTAGGGAAGTTGAGCATCTGTCGGATGTCATTCTGTTTCCCTCTTTTCTCATGTAAGCTATGATAATTTTTATACAGTTGAAATTACATCTTTCTTTTCTTTAATTTCATTTTAAGTGTCTTTGACTTTCAATTTTTTCATTTTATTTACTTTTGTTCTTGTGATAAACCTCAATGTAAAAGCATGTCGACCTCTGACATTTCATGTGTTAGTGGTCATTGCGACTAATACTAATTTAAAACTTATTTCACTCAATACCATTTCCCTAACCCTCAACTACCTCGCTGAATAGAGTACAACATTATGAACTCTTGAAACATGGACATTTGAATATACCGCCTATGTCATGGACAGGACGAACTCTTTAGATTTGGTTGACAATTGTCCTAGAGCTGGTAACTTAAACAAAATTACTCCTCGGCGATCAAGGATAGAAAGGAAACAATTACAAATCTCAGTGATTACGAACAAATAGTTATACCGGATCAGCCGTCACCGAAGTCAACAAAGGCTGCGTAACTCAGAGAGGAACCAGTCTGGGCCCGAAAAACCTGTCATTTAAACACACTCTTCCAACAACGAAAAGACACTGGTCAACAAATCCAGACTATTTCCAACCTTGGACTAAGTGACTCAATGCCAAATCAACAAACCCTCCATTCCTCCCCTGTTCAATCAGTCTGAGGTCCTGACCACCTCTGCTGACAAGGCCGAATGATTCGCTCGGAAGTTTTCTTCCAATTCTACGCTAGATTCTTCCGGGGTGCCCTTGCCCGATTTCCCTCCCAGAACTGAGGCCCTCCTGGACTGGTTGCACATAACCCCGTCGTCGGTATTGGGCATTATTTCTAACCTAGATCACCACAAGGCTACTGGTGGTGACGGAATACCAGCCATTGTCCTAAAGAAATGCGCACCTGAACTGGCGCTGCCCTCTCTAAATTGTACAACCGCTGCCTCAAGGAGTCCTGTTTTTCTGACTGCTGGAAGTCCTCAACAATTGTCCCTGTCTGGTGACCCCTCCGACCCTTCCAATTGCCGCCCTATCAGTCTCCTACCCCTCTTCGGCAAAGTCTTCGAGGCCATTATCAACGCCGAAGTGATTAATCACCTGATATCCCACGATCTGCTCTCAGACAAGCAGTATGGTTTCCGCTTTGCCCGATCCACTGCCGATGTGCTTACGGCCATCACTGAATTTGTCTACCAAGCTATCCATAACAACGGTGAAGCTCGTGCCGTGGGCCTTGACATCTCCAAAGCATTCGAAAGAGTCTGGCATGCCGGCCTTCTCCGCAACCTCCAGAGTTATGGTATCACAGGTCGATTGTTTGACCTAATACAGTCATTCCTGTCAAACCGGGATTTGAAGGTTGTTTTTAGTGGATTCATCTCCAGATCCTATCCCGCTAACGTAGGTGTTCCTCAAGGCTCCATCCTAGGCCCTACTCTGTTCCTCATATTTATAAACGACCTTCCTGACGCCAAAGACTTCCAAGTCGGCATCTACGCTGACGACACCACTATTTACTCCTGCCTCAAACACAAATCTAGCGAGGCGGTCAAAGCTAGCCTGGCAGCTCAAATTGAAAAGGACCTCCAATCGGTTGTGATCTGGGGTGAGAAATGGATGGTTAGCTTTAACGCCTCTAAAACAAAACTGCTCTCTATCAACCACCACAAGGATCCATCCCTGCATCCCATTAGAATGTCTGATGACCAACTTCTCGAGAGCTCCTCCCTGCGGCTGCTCGGTCTCACGCTGTCTGCTGATCTGAGATGGATCAAATACATCGAGTCAGTTGCATCAGCCACCGCAAAGAAAGTTGGTTCTCTGTGCCGAGCCAGGAAATTTTTCTCCCCGGAATCGATCCTTCAAGTCTATAAATCGAGCATTCGCCCTTGCATGGAGTATTGCTGCCATATATGGTCTGGAGTCCCTGCTGTTTGCCTCGGGGTTCTTGATAAGATCCAGAGACGGATAGGCAACGTGATTGGCCCTGATCTGTCATCTCGTCTGCAGTCGCTCTCTCACAGACGCGATGTTGCCTCGCTCTGCCTTTTTTACAAGTACTTCCACGGTAATTGCTCTGAGGAGTTGCGTTCGCTTGTCCCCAGGCCTCGTGAATTTAAACGCCCCACCAGGCTGGCATCCCGCTCCCACCCCTACACCGTGGAAACTGTTAGATGTAGACGTCTCTTCTACTCCAATAGCTTCATGTCTCGCACATCTCGTCTATGGAACTCCCTTCCCTATTACTGTTTCCCTGACAAATACAATCTCCAACGGTTTAAGTGTAGCGTCAATCGACATCTCCAGTTGCCTTGATCTATACACTTCCCTTCTCCACATCCTTTCATTTTTCATTCCTATCTGCTCTCGCTCCGGATCTTTTGTGGCCCCCTTTCCTTGATCGACCCACTGTCTTTCTCTTTCTCCGCATCCCCTCCCTTGCCACTCCTATCTGCTCTTCCTCCAACCCTTCTTTAACCCCTTACGTGATAGTGGCCTCCGGCCTTTCTTGGGGTGATACGATTAAAAAAAAAAAAAAACTAATAAAAAATGAAAAGAGAGCAAACGAAATAAAATCGGGAAGAGTTTCACCAATCCCTGCCATCCCTTTTCCCGCACTCGAAAATACATAAAAGGCCATCACAGATCAGACCAAATATAGAGAAGTATGGTAGGAAGTGGAATGAAACACCATCTCAACTCAGACATGCTTGCCTATGTCTACAGGGATATCGTGCGAAACAAAAGACTCGTAAATGCAGAAATGGATAAGACAAAACTAGATATCAGACTGAATAGATAAAAATCACTCAAACAATAAAGAGATGCGAGTATAAAGTAATATTATGACACAGGATGAGGTAAAAACTAAAATAAATGAGATACGAAATAATAATCCAGCAGGAAATAAAACCGAAGAATCTATCTATGACATAGCCTGCATTTGTCCAGAAGATGTCACTGAAGATGAGTTCAACTACAGTAGGTTAGAATTCCTTGAAAACAACAGAGGTTAAATCACCGAAACAAAAAAGCCCACACCATCCAAGTACTCAGAAGAGAAACTGTCACACAAATGTTAGACCGAAAACAGATCTCAAAAGTTCATATGAAAAAGTCCAATAATCACATTATGCAAATATACAACGCTAATGTCAGCGGAAACCATGGGAAACTTCACATATAAATAATGTCATATATGCAACAGCTAAAGCATCTAGTGGGAAGCTTGGGGTTAAGACAATAAAAAGATCAAACATACAAAAAGAGTCAGCTCGGAAGGCAAATCTAATGCGAGAAATAAAGGAAATCAGATGTGAGATATCGATACTAGAGGAGATCACAAGGAATCCAAATATCTCATCACGCAAATGCAGGACGATCAAGCGGAAATATAAAATTGAATCACTAAATAAAATTCTATTAATAAAGGAAATGTAAAAGCAGAAACTGCACAGAGATCAAGACGATACGGAAAACGTTGTAGGTTCTATCGCCACAATAAAATATTCCAAACAGGCCTTGGGAAATTTCACAGAGAAATTGGAAAAGCAGATATACTTGTCAAAAATCCACATTAAAAAAGTGAAGATATTTTGGAGAATATTTGGATCAGCCCAAAGAAGTATAACCCCAATGCAGAATGGATCCATCTAGAAGAAGGAATGTCGGATAAACCTCTACATGAATAGGAAAATATAACCAAAAATAATGTTAAGCAAACTACAACGAAATACCCAACATGGAAATCACCAGGAAATAACAGTGTGCCCAATTTTTGGCTCTATTATCTGCCATCAATCACTAAAACATTTGCACTTATCAATGCTTATTAATAATCACAATAAATTCCCAGAATGAACCATTGGTGGTATTATATATTTCATAGCAAAAAACGAGTGAAACAGATGAGCCGAAAAATTATAGGCCAATAGCCTGTCTGTCGACCACGTATTAATTGATCACATCTGGCCTGACGAACCGTACTTATTCTTTTCTCGGAGCAAACTACATTCTTTCATTGGAACAGAAGGAATGCCAGAGAGGTTCATATAGTTCCAGAGACCAATTACTGATAAACAAAATGATCCTGGAAAATGGCAGGAGAAGACGTAGAAATCTCAGATAAGCATGTTTAGATTACCGTGAAGCCTTTGATAGTGTGCCACACTCTTGGAATCTTAAGACTTTGGAAATGTACAAAGTCTTCTCCCTGGTATTAAATTTTCTTGAACGCAGCATGGGAATGTTGAAAACCACATTATATATATATATATATATATATATATATATATATATATATATATATATATATATATATATATATCACTGCCTGAATATCCGATGAGGAGTCTTTCAAGGTGACTCCTTGTCACCCCTTCTGTTTTGTCTGTTCTCCATTCTCCTTGCACATGAACTAAACAATAATAGCTATGGATACAAACTAAACAATAACGTATTCAACCACATAATCTGCATGGATCATCTCAAAATCTTTTCAATACTGTAAAATGTTTCAGTGACGACATAGGTATGGATTTCGGACTAGATAAATGTGCAAACGTAACATTCAAGAAAGGGAGAATTACAGGAACATACACAATAGATTTAGATTTTGTCACAAATATTATGGAACTGAAATGAGAAGGAGTATATAGGTACTTAGGAATTAGCGAATGAGATGGAATACAACCTACCCAAATGAAGGAGAAAGTAAGAAAAGAATACTAAAGGCGTATGTGTCTGGTATTGAATACCGAGATGAATTCAAAAAACAGAATATCAGCCATAAACACTTTGGCTGTCCATGTGGTGCAATACAGTTTCAATATCCTTAACTAGATCATAGCTGACATTAAGCGAATAAACGCCAAAACCAGAAGGCTTCTCACTTGCCACTGCATGCAATATCTCAAGGTTGATGTGGATTGTCTGTATGTGCCCAGATCCGAAGTAGGAAGAGGATTAGTTCAACTAGAACTGTCCTACAAACTACAACAAGTGGTCTTCAAAGATACGTGAAAACTACAGAAGACTTAATGATGATATGTGTCAAACAACATGAAAGAATTAAGATACTTTATTCAGTGATAAAGGAGGGCAACAAATTCAAAAATAGAGATTCAAATGGTTGATGAAATGCAAATAAAATATCTACTACAGAACTTTAAAAAAGAATGCAAAGGAAAATGCAGTCGATCAGATACAGAAACAATGACAAGATAAACCACTTCACGGTCAATATTCTTCCCGTACAAAACAGGCCGGTGTAGACAAATGGCGTGCTGATCAGTTGGTACGTAGTGAGGGGTTAATAGTCGGACACAGTTAAAATTTCACACTAGAAATTACAAAGCACACCCACACAGAAAGATTTTGTTAGCCCAAAATGAAGAGTCTGTGATCAATATCCAGAAACAATTGACCATCTTGTATCAGTTTGCACAGTGTTAGCACTCACTGTATATAGAACTTCGCATGATAAAGTGGGCCAATATCTGCACTGAAAAATATGCAAATTTAAAAAGAAGGAAAATGCAAGAAACTTGTATGAACACCACACAGACTCGGTTACAGCGATAGGACCTGTAACAATTTTATGTGACTTTGCAATACACACACAGAACAATCAAAGCTAATCTCCCGGAGCACAAAAACAGAATATGCTTTCTATTTGACATGACAATCCCTGCGGACTGTAATGTATTTTTGAAGATTTTCAAAAAACTAAGACCTTCAAATCGAAGTGACAAAAATGTGGGACATGAGGACATCAACATCTCCAGTTGTAGTTGGAAACCTCGGATTGATTGGAAAAGATTCCAATAGATACCTTGACGGGATCCCTGGTAGTCCATTCTTTAAAGAAATACAAAATTGTTCTCACAATTACAGCCTACACCTTACGATGGACTTTATCTATGTAAAATATGTGTGATATTTTTTTTGCGTTTTTTCGTATTTTATTTTTTTCTCCACAAAAATACTCTATGGAAAATGTCATGATGCCCTTTCTGAACTTAGGTCTCTGGTTGAGATTCGAAAAGAAATGAGTTTACACCAGAAATCAAAGGTTAATAATAATAATAATAATAATAATAATAATAATAATAATAATAATAATAATAATCTTCTAGAATTTTGATGATTTTAATAGATTTCAGTTTGAAATGGAATTAGATACTTGTAATATTTCGTAACATTCGATTCGGAATTCATCCAGGGAATTCTTAAGGCACGTATTAAAGTCAATACACGGCTAAATTACGACCTCTTTCACTTCCCTGATGATACAATTCCATTGGAATCATTAACGGAAATGTCCACCATGTCAAATTAATTTCTCCTCCTTTACGACATCAGATACAATGCCACTGGAAGATGGTTTATTGTTAAAGCCCAAATAAAATTAGTTGTCAGTTCTGAGTACAACACCATAATTCTTAAATACCGCCAGTTAACTTTAGATATTGTTGCTGAAATATTTATCACCAGGCCATTTAGTCTGGTCTAAAACCCAAATAATATTGAAAGAAAACTGTTTTTTTTCTGTGTGCCTACATGTCGCAGACAATCACGGGTCTCCACAATTTCCAATCTTTTTTGGTTCTTAACAATGTATTTTTGCCAATCCTTCTACACTCATTTCTGCCATTCTTTTATATAAACTCGTAATGGTCTTACAAATGCGTGTTCAGATTTTATTGTCGCCTTTTGCATCCTCTGTTAATATACTTCCTAAGGGTTTCTAAATATAAAGAAATTTAATTTTCCGTTCAGTATAGAACCAGACGATCAGGGAATAACCATTGGGTAACAGGAATAAAAGTATAAAGCAACATGTGCGGCCATTTGAAATCTCAGGCTCCTTCTCTGATTAAACAGAATATAGTTTCTCATAAATGAAAAGAGTATAAAGAAAACCGAAGGCATTTGTCAACAGCGAAGCGAACGGCCAGACTAGTCGCACATATAATTTGATTGTATTGGTGAAGTCTTGTACTTAACACACCTCGGAAGAACCGAATACAAGAACTGATGCATATCGTGTGGCAAAAGGTTTTGATTTACATTATTTACATTGTTAGGACTATTGTCCTCATCTTTATTGTCATGTTCACGACGTTTCGGCCCTTGTAAGCTCCGGCCTTCTTCAGAATGTGTTTATATTTCTGATATGAGATATTGTAATTATTTATGTTATTCACATTGTTCGGACTGTTGTCCTCATCTTTATCGCCATGTCCACAACGTTTCGACCGTTGTATGCTCCGGCCTTCATCAGGTGATTGGAATTTCGGACTGAAGATTTTATTTCTTCCATCGGGGGAGATTGTTCTAGTTCCACGTGCCGTATCTCTTCCGGATGTCTCAGTTATTTTAATTTATCTCCAAGTCTTTGTTTACCACCACTTTCGTAGCCAGCTATTGAACTCCCAACACTTTGGGTCTAATCACTGGATCCAACCAACGCATTTACCCACTGGGCCGTGTGTCCTTGACTTCTGAGATGGGATGTAAATATCTGATGAGTTACCTTTTATTTTAGGATGTTGTTTCCAGAATAGATTCAATGAAAAGCATAGTCTCCTTGTATAAGGGACATCAAAAATCTAAAATATTCTAAAAAGAATATGCAGTGTTATTGGTCCTGACCTGGCATCTCGGTTTTCTTGACTTTCCCGCCGCCGTGACGTAACTTACCTGTGACTTTTCTATAGATATTTTTATGGTAACTGTTCTGGCGTTCTTTCCTCTTCAGTACATAGACATTATGAATTTAAGCGTAGTACTAGATTGGCGCCACGGTCTGATCATTTTACAGTTGAAATGGGTAGATATAACCGTAAGTTCTATGCAAACAGTATCTTCTCTCTTGTGGAATCTCCTCCAGTTTCTTCCTTTTCAGTCAACTTTATTCCTCCAAAATTTAAATGCAACATCAATGGTTATCTTCTGTCTTTTACCTCCTGTTCTTTTATTAACAAAGTTTAGTCCCAAATTCTCTAGTAACACCTTGAATCTTAGTGACTTTATTGCTTTGCTCTAGGGGAAATGATTAAAAAAATATGCTCCAACCCTTTTGTGAATGTTGCCGTGTTGCTCTCATAGAGAAGTAGAGATACGGCTATGGCTTTTTAAAAATCATTTCACTACAAGCAAGGCGATAATGCCACTAAGACGCAAGGGAAGGGGCTACTAAGTGAATACGAATGAGAAAACATTAGTGAGGAGAAAGGACAAAAAATGAATGGGATTCAGAAGCAGAATATTTCCAGATTACAGATAGATTGTCTATTGTGGTACTTGTTTGCAAATGGGAAAGTTGACATTAGCGCTCCCTGAAAGAGATGTTTACTTCCAAGATAGTTTAACTGATTACCATCTGTTTGTGTAATTTCAAAATTGACTTTACTTAACGATTTTCCGCCCTATATATATATATATATGTGTGTGTGTGTGTATGTGTGTGTGTGTGTGTGTGTGTGTGTGTGTGTGTCTGTGTGTGTGTGTGTGTCTGTGTCTGTGTGTGTGTGTGTGTGTGTGTCTGTGTATACATCCAATGATGTTTAGAAGTATAATTCCACGGAGAATATGAATCCAAAGATAGCTCAATTTAAGAACAGAGCAATATTATTATAATTATTGTTATTATTATTATTTTATAATAATAATAATAAGGAATAAGGAATAAAGAATACTTAAAGGTCCACTTAGTAATAATAAATTTATTTCATGTGTTAATACCCAATCATTCATATCCAAAGAGAACTCAACTTATTGGTATGAGGAACAATTGGAAATATCCAATGATGTTTAGTAGAGATAATTCCAAGGAGGTGGTATGTATCCAGAGCTCAATTTACAATTGCCCCTTATACCAATAAATTGAATTCATATCCTCCTTGGAATTATGCGTTTGGTTCGGCATACTTTTACGGCTCGGCTATGGAGAGATTCCCAATAAAGCAAACTTCCATTTTGCATTTAAAGCACAAGCCTCGTTCAGATTTATCTGAAACGTAATCAAACCAAATATTTTATTTCGTCCTAAATATCTATATTACTTCAATCGTTAATTTAGTGGATACCAATATTTTAGTAGACGTTCCGTTTATTTTAAACCGAATTCATGTTCTCTACCGGCCTGCGTACTCAAAGAAACTTAATAAAGTAAATGTGCCCAACGGCAGGATTCGAACATGCGTCTTCTTTTACCGGAGAAAACACTGTCAGGTCCGACGTACTTTTACCGGACTTTGTGTGTATGTGCTGTAAAGTTATTAAATGTTTTCGTACGAACAAAAAAAAGATCGGTCTTGGAATACATATAAAACGTTTACTACTTAAATGAACATTTATTTAAAGCGGTTTATTGACATAAAAAGCGGCAATAATGAAACTGTCCTCGACTTTAAATATCATAACTGTTCTCTCCTTCACAATACTAAATTGAAACGATCTTCCTTCCGTGTGATATATTTCTTCACATTTATATTGAGTCCATCTGATTCTTAAATCCCAGACGTCAATTGAACTCGCAAATAAAAGAACCAAAAACACAAAATGAAAAGGCAAGAGAGTTAAAAAAAAAATAAAAAGAGAATATATTATCGACATTTTGTCATATCATAAAATTAGTTTCTTGTCAATTTCCCGAAATCACTAAGACAAAAACAATCTATCATCAGTTTCGTGACGCACCCTTTTCATTAGTAAAACAACTACTTCTTTGGAACTTAAACCGGTGAAGAAACCACTCGATGATGCAAATTTAAGAATCCTGGATTGTGAGAAAGCATAGTTGGCCAATAACTCAGTATATTTTAATATTTCTTTAAAAAAGAAAAATGACGTCCACTTGAAAATATTCAAATTTCTATCGGAATAAAAAATATTCGTTTTCTTAAAGATTAGTTAGATAGTGGTCATTTTCCGGGCGGGAATATAATCAATAAATATTTTGTTTATTTATAATACAATTTTTATTCGAAAATACATTCAGTTCAAATCTTTTCTGTTCCGTGTCCCGATAATGGCTGTCCATAATTTCCTGTCCTATGTAGCACTCAATAATTTTTTTCCTGTCTCTCCTAAACTCTATTTTGTCATGTATATACTCCAGCTCTCTAGGTTAGATACGCGTTGTTCGCCTGTGTACTTCTTTCTTTTAATCTACCCTCATAATTTGCGCCAGAAATTTCTACCATCTCTTTCTGATGTTAATTATAAGTGTCCTTTTTGTTTCCATTTTCTCTAAAATTTCGTCATCGCTCGCACGTTCGGTTCATGGTATTCACAGCATGCTTCTGTAGAACCACATTTCTGTTGCTTCAAGTGTCTTCTTCATCTGTGAGGAAACTGTCCAGCATTCACCACCATATATGAGGAATGATATTACGTAAGACTTCAGTATTATTTTCTTTCTTCCTAACGAAACGTTATTGTTTCTTTATGATTTGCTGAGCTTCTGGAAAGCATTTTTCGCAATCCCAACGCGCCTTCGGATACCAGCGTCGTTAAAACACTTCCAAGATTTTAACTTGTTGTGCTTGTTTGATTTTGTTATCTCCAATTTACAATATGCATGTCGGGTTGCTCTGTTTGCTAACAACCATGCAATTTATGCTTATTTCTTTTTTCTCGATTTCCTTCACAACCCTCTAGAGCAGGGATCACCAATCTACAGCCTGCGGTCCGGATCCGGCCCGTGATGCCAGTTGATTCGGCCCGACGCCGCACTGTATCACAAATCAACTGAAATATAGTTATTTTTTTGGAATTATCAATAGATTTATGTTAAACTCGCTATGTAGAAAAAATAAAAATAATGTAAGCAAAATACCCAAACCTGGCCAATCTGATCTTTGCATCTGAGAGTAATATACGTTTTAGGTTGATTTGCAAAGAGTGACTTGTTGAGAAGCACAGAGAAGGAAAACTTCTTGAATTTTTTTGATGCTTCTGAGCTTTCAAAGCTGCAGAAATTTGCCTGCGGTATGACAACAATGCTTGGAACAACTGATGTTTATGAGCAAACATTTTTAAAAATGAAGTATGCTCATGTAACGAAGTTAACGGATGAACATTTGAGAGCAATTCCCTTGATTCGATACAGCAATCCCAAAAAAGTATTGCTTACATCTTGAAAGGTAAAAGACAGTTTCACAAATCTCATTGACCTTTTTGTTGCTTAGTTTGTGAAATAAATAAATGAGATAAGCTTCAGTTAAAATATATAATGTTTTTATATCTTTTTAATACGAATATATCAATTGCTACTCAAGAGTCTTGACCCTATACTATTTCAGTATAACATAAATGGATTGCTCTTCAAAGAAAGAATAACCTTATCTGTGATCTCTAGTACATATACATTTATTTTTATAAAAGTTTCTTTCTTTTACACTCACGATGAGCGTTTTCCGTAAAAAAAAAACAAATTTTTAAAAAGGTAAAAAACAATCCCATCTTTGAAACCCTGATATTCCTTCCTGATGTGAATTGCTCACTGATTGAGAAGCCGTGATCTACAATACCCAATGCAAGGAAAGAACCTACTAGTATACAAAATAAAAGACCCACATTAATGCTAATAATAAATCTCTGTTTCGACTGCCATTGTTTATGAAGTTCAAGGGGATTCGTAAAGAGAAAAAAATGTCCCGATTAAACTCGAACAAATCATCGTTGGCATTTCTGGACATTAGAAACATTATTTTCTTGGACAGAATCAATATTTATTATGATTAACATTGTTGAAGAGCCCTTTTTGAATTCAGACTGCATACAGTGCCAGATATATGAGAGAATCGTCGACTGGCTAGAACGATCGCTTTACGAATATAAGAAAACAATCGCTATATCATCCTAAGTACAGACAGTTTATTTTGATATTTTGAATAAATGAGACAAGGTTCAGTTAAAATATATAATGTTTTATATCATTTTAATACGAATATATCAATTGCTACTCAAGAGTTTTGGTCCTAGACTAGTGAGTAAAACATAAATGGATCTCTACAGAAATATCAAGGGATTTTGGAGAAAGCTATTCGTAGTTTGAAGCACAGCTAAAAGGAAAACAATTTCTCTCATTTTCATTGTTTCAAGGAGTTTTGTGCTGGAATCGTTGAAGATATCAACATCGAGTTTCGGAAGATGATTACACCAGTCGACATTTGTTTTCGACCCGAATGTTGTTGAACAATGGACACATGTTACTGGGCCATTTCTTCCAGCTGAATCTGAAGATCAAGGTCATTTTCCCCATGACATCTCATTTTCTCATTACAGATAATTTCTATTTTTCTTAAAATAGGCAAAAATATCCATTTAACGGTTATATGCCAGGGTCAATTCACGCTATTTTTCAAATTAGTACATATACATTTACATTTATTATTATAAAAGTGACTTTTTTTTTACAGTCACGATGAGTTTTCCGTAAATAACAAAAAATGTTTTTAAAAAGGAAAAAAACAATCCCATCTGTGAAACCCTGATATTCCTTCCTGGTGTGAATTGCTCACTGATTGAGAAGCCATGATCTACAATACCCAATGCAAGGAAAGAATATATCAATTACTACTCAATAGTCTAGACTAGTATCATATGAATGGATTGATCTTAAAGGAAAGAATAACCTTATCTCTACAGAAACATCAGGGGATTTTGGAGAAAGCTATTCCTAGTTTGAAGCAAAAGTGGAAAGAAGAAATTTGTCTCAATTTCAGTTTTTCAAAGAGTTTTTGCACTGGAATCGCAGATGTCAACATCGAGTTTCCGAAGGTTATTCATGACATAAATAAGTATATTTGCAATGATTTTCAGATGTCGAGAGAATCGAGAGTGACATTCTTCTGTTCCAGATTTCATTTTATTGTAACCTTGATGCAGTGCCAGAACTATAGTTGGAACTCAGTGATTTGCAACCACGTGACATGTTGAAAGAGAAGTACAGAGAAGGAAGTTTTCTTTTTAAATTTTATTGCTCCTGCTGAGTTTTCACAGTTGAAGAAATGTGCCTCTGGTATGGCATCAGTGTTTCGAACAACTTATGTCCGAAGGCAAACATTTTCAAAAATGAAGCATGTAATATCAGCACATCGAACGCGGTTGATTGATGAGGATCGGAAAGTAATTCCCTTGGTTGGGTAGAGCAATTCCAAAGCAAATATTGATTATATCTTAAAAGGTAAACAACAGTTTCATAAATCTGACTAACCTTTTTTGCTGCTTAGTTTGTGAGATTCGGATATATGCACACTGGGTGTTATATAAATATTTTATTTCTAATGTCGCCTTTGATAATTTTTGGTAAATAAATGTGTGTTGTCTTCATGTTTTGTGTATTCAGTGTATTGTATTAAATAAAATAGATATCCGGACCGCATTTATTATTCTCTCAGTTATCTGGCCCACTGTGAAAAAAGTTAGGCGACCACTGGTCTAGAGGATTTCGTATAATTTCTCTCCAGTTTCTGTTTTCAATTCTGGATCATCTGCAGATCTTGTGCTTTTAAGATTGTGGCAGCCAATAATGAATCGGGGGTAAAAATTCTATTTCTCTCAGAATTGCCTCACTATAGGTTGAATAAATCCGTAGACATGACACATCCTAGTTTGAAAATAAAATAGAATTACTTGAAAATAAAATGTCTTGATATAAATAAATAAAAAATAAAATAAATAAAATAAACAAATAAATAAAATAGAAATAAATTGAAATAAATTAACTTAAGATAAAATAACTTGAAAAGGTATTCTTAAACGCACTTCCTGTTAGCCAGGCGGAAAATGAAATTACTCTTTGCAACACAATTATTATATTTAAATATTACGTATGTATTTACGTTTGCGTGTCCAGATATATGTCTTAATTCTACGACAACGTAAAAATATTTCAATAAAATTTTAAAAATTATTTTAAAAATATTACAGAATAATTTCCAAAAAGTTCAATAAAATCTTATAATTACTGATTTTTCAGTGTTTAGATCTCCGATATTATTATTATTATTATATTGCTCAGCACCGAGTAGGGGTTGTCCAGCCTGAATGTGAGTGGAAAACATTATTCCAATCTCTTACTTCAAATTCAGTCAAATTGTGCTTATATATACACGTGTGGGCACATAAACAAGCATCAATAAATAAATAAATAGGAATTGCACATTAAAAATAAACCGTAATTTACATTAAAAAGTAATCTGGATCAGTTCAGCAGGTATTTATTTGTATGCCTACATGTAAACATCAATTCATTTCTCTTGTTTAATAAGCTAGGTTTATTTAAGCGGTTTAAGGCAACCAATGTTTCGACTAAATATAAATTGCATTTATTTTCTTTACCGTTAATTTTTATGTAAATTACGGTTTATTTTTAATGTAAAATACTATTTATTTTGAATGCAAATTTATGCTTTATGTTTGTTTTTGTTTAAATAGGGACAAATAATCTCCCTTTAATTATTTACTTAAATTAAAATATGTATATTGAACACAGAAAAATATAATTTATTAATATTCCTTTCTTATAAACATTTATAATTAATTGCCAAATATATATATATATATATATATATATATATATATATATATATATGGCAATTATTTTAATAATTTTAACGGTCAATTCATATTAAGCACCTGAAGAATAATATGTATATGTATATTTATTAATATATATATATATATATATACATATATATATATATATATATATGTGTGTGTGTGTGTGTGTGTGTGTGTGTGTGTGTGTGTGTGTGTGTGTGTAAAAGAACGAACAGAATAAAAATCAAACGTTCATAGCATTAATTTGAAAACGAACTTTATAAATATTTAAGTATTTATTTAAGTACCTGATGAGACGTGTTAAACATCGAAACAAAATACGTAGTATATCTAGTAGTAATTCGCATCTTATAATGTAACAGATAATATATATATATATATATATATATATATATATATATATATATGTATTTCTATTTCTAGCAGCCACTTGGTTATACATAGACGTTATTTATTTTACATTTACCATATATATATATATATATATATATATATATATATATATATATATATATATATATATAGTGTCTATCCACAGATAGATTGTTTCGGTGTATCACAGCTCATCATAGTGGTTAGACTTCCTGTCGCCTCTAGCTAGGATCAAAACACGGCTGAATCTACCCATAAGCTGAAGGTGAATTTAAGCGTATTTTTAGATAAACGCGCCAGTGACTGAGAGAACTCGATTCGTTTTTGTTATGGGTCCTTAGCTATAACTACAGAATGAACTCTTCCTAACACTATGTATACTACGCCTTTCAAGAGAGAAAGAGAGATGAATCGAGTCGAGCCGATAGTAATTCACTCCAAACCAGACTGACAGTCATACTAACACCTTCCGCATCTTGCATTATTATTCGTTATTTCTACTCTTGTGTTCGTGTTGTTCTTCCTTGGTCCTAACCTGGACCATAACAGTTTTATCGAAGGGTATTGCATTAGTAGCAGTAGCAGTCACTGTTTATAAACTTAAACTTTCTGCCCAGAGATCTCAACCGAAATAATTTTTCATGAGCATATATATAGGATATTATCTTGAGTGACTGTTTGCATCAAACGTGAGGACACCAGAATAATAAAAAACAAACATTTGGATAAATATACACATAACTATCCTTGAAAATGAATGGGACATCATTCGAAACTATTTGGGAGTAAAATAATCTAAAATAAAACTAAATTAGGCAAATTTACTGATAACGCAAAGCACCAAATGTGAATATATAAACAAAAATGGTAGACATAACATATCCATATTATTTATACCAAACATGATTAAGGGAATTATTGCTGTTGAAATTCAATTTACATACATAGAGTTTGTGTTAACTCTTTCTATTTAAGCCAGACATTACCCGCTTTCCCTTAACACTATATGGCTTTGAAAAAAAGAATCTGCAATATTATTGGTCCCGATCTGGCGGTTCGGTTTCAATCATTTTCCTACCGTCGTAAAACTGCCTCTCTGTCTTGCATGTGGAGATACCTATTACAAAAACTAAAACAAACGGTCAGTTTGAAATTAGCATGTGAAGTTTGCGGTGTGCATAAATCTCAGAGTCGTGCTACCGAGGAGGAAGCTATTAATATATACTTTATGGATCTGCTATATTGCATCGAGTACTATTTCATTATTTCAGCACTCAATGTACGATATTATACATACCTACATACCTACATACACACACACACACACACATATACATATATATATATATATACACACACACATATATATATACACATATATATATATATATTATTTATTTATTATAATTTTATCATATAGATAAAACCATTTTATTCCCTACAAAGATGAAAATTTCGACCCTCACCCGTCGATGTGCAGTTGAAATGCACTGAAACCAAGTTGCATCTTTGTAGTGAATAAAATGGTTTTTGTCTATATGATAAAATTATAATAAATAAATAATTATCGCTCTACTATCGGTATCGAGCTCTTTTTTAAATTAACGCTGCGAATGTTGGAATGTTGAACAGATTGTTATTACCACACCAGGATAAAATGATCTTTAGAAAAGGGATCATATCTTATTAACAAAACAGGGTGCAAAAGTAACACAGCGATTAAAATTTCAATAACGTTTCGGCCTACACATCTTCAGAATAAATAAAATCGTCGGCAAATAAAAAATTTATTTTAAAATTACGATATCATTTTTTTTTCCGACGATCTTATTTACTTTACGAAAGGTACCTGAAATTTTAATCGCTGTGATACTTTTCCTATCATGTTTTATTAATAAAACCTGATCACTTTTCTGAAGATCATACATATATATATATATATATAGAGAGAGAGAGAGAGAGAGAGAGAGAGAGAAAGAAAGAAAGAGAGAAATAGACAGACAGATAGATAGATAGATAGATAGATAGATAGATAGATAGATAGATAGATAGATAGATAGATGTCCAGCGGTCGTAAGAAACCTTAAATCAAATAAGTTATTGAGTGATGTAAGCACAACATTATAAATTGCGAAAACGTTGAACAAAGATCAGAGAACAATCAAGAATAAAACTGAAAAGATTGACATGATATGAACGAAGAACTGACTTAAAGTGCGTGACAAGATGACATCTGAGAAAAGTGAAAAGGTTATAAACAAGAAAAGGTCGATTGGACAGCACGAAAATATATATTGTTTTGTATATAAACAGAGAGATAAGACACCGGATTATTAGAATATTGGTTAAAGCCCAAAAACAAAAACAAAAAAAAGGAAGAAAGCAACCACATTTTCACCTACGTCAAAGCAAAAATCGTATAATTTGAGTACATGAAAACTGGTTTCTAATCAGTCTATTCTCAGGAAGATTTTAAGTCTACATTTAATAAACCTGGTTTCTGGACGAGGGAATATATCCTTCATGAAAAAAGCCAATTTAGATAATTATGCACGTAATTGTAATAATAGCCTTTTCCTTACAAGTATGCGGTATTCATTGACGGAGCAGCCAGGAGTATTCGGTTGAATTTTATCAATTATTTTTTCTTTAAAACAATTTTTCAGGGAAATAGGATTCTCGAGCCCAGTAGCTGTTATCGCTCTCGCTCCAGTATTGATGGAGTCTACCTTCCTAACCTTTTCAGGAAAATAGGTTTCTCAAGTGAGTAGATGTTATCACTTTTTCCAGTATAGATGGAGACTAACTTTCCAAACCATTCAGTAAAATAGGTTTCTCAAGTCCAGTAGCTGTTATAGCTCTTTCTAGTATAGGTGGAGACTACCTTTCTAGAAGTTTCAGGAGAATAGGTTTCTTAAGTCCTGTAGCTGTTATCGCTCTTCGAAGTTTATATGGAGACTACCTTCCTAACATTTAGAAGACACCCACTTAAAAAAAAAGAATAAAAAAATAAATGACCGTAAATGATATTAAATTCGATTCAATAAAAATAAAAAGGTGTCGAAGTTAATGCATGAATGAATTATAAATTTATGTCAAAGACCAATATTATATATAAATTTAATGAACTATTTTGTTTCGGTACAAGGAATATTGCGACAATTAAATTTAATTTTACGTGGCCTGTATCTTTTTATTATTTTTATCAACCAAATAAATACAAGTTTCTCTCCCCAGTACAGGATATAACAACTGACATGACACATCTATATTCTAAATATAAGTAGAGCTTGTAATGTCTATCAATATCGTTTCGTTATTATCAATTTTATTTTCAACTGTAGACATGCATTATAAAATCTGACATAATCGTTGCATATAAAATCGATAGTAGACAGACACGCACATTCGCACACACACACACACACTCGAACACACACACACACATATATATATATATATATATATATATATATATATATATATATATATATATATATATATATATATATATATATATATCAGTGTGTGTGCGTGTTACCCCATGTGCTCTGAATTGACTGAACTTCGAAGAATTACGAAAGCTGTATAGTGCATTTAAGCGAAATTCTTTGCGCCCTAGATGCTCATTTTCATATCCAGACGTAAAAAAGGAGTTTTCTAAAGAAGTAACGATGTATTTATTTATTAATCCGCCTGATTTTATCACTGTAAACGAAATTTTTAATGACAACTCGTATCTGAATAGATACTCTATTAAACTGTATATGTATTTATTTCTACAGCTTACGGGCCTGAATATTCGAGAATTCTTATGAAAGAAAAATATGGACACTCCTGCAGGATTCGAACCTGCGTCTTCCTGGGTAGAGGCAAAGGACGTTAGATTTAATGCGCTCTTGATCTACGAAGAAATTAGGAGAGAAAGGGAGAGACAGACAGAAAGAGAAAAAGAGAGAGAAATATGACAAATTGGATTATTTTTGTTTTTTTAGTGACGCGTTATATTTTCTAAATACTGTTTGTTGATATATAAAATTATATATATATATATATATATATATATATATATATATATATATATATATATATATATATATATATATATATATATATATATATATAAAATATATATATATGTGTGTGTGTATATATATATATATATATATAAATTTAATTAGAAACAGACAACCATAAGGGTTCATTGATTACATTTTATTTAGACGGGAAGGTGTTTTTTTCCTGGTTCCTCAGATCACATTTCCAAGGTTCTGAAAATTTATTTCGGTTGAGCTCTCTGGGTAGGATGTGTGGGTTTGTAAACAGTGACTATTACGGCTAATAATGCAAGACGCTTTGGTAAATCGAATCGAGTTCTCTCAGTCACTGTGTGTTTATCTAAATATAAATACGCTTAAATTCACCTTCTTCTCTGCCGTGCGCCAACGGCTTCAGGGTAAAATTTCCGACTGACGCGAATTCAGCCGGTTTTCGATTCTAGCCAGAGGCAACCGGACGTCTAGCCACACTGATGAGCTGTGATACAGCGAAACAGTCTGTCTGTAGATGACAATATATATATATATATATATATATATATATATATATATATATATATATATACAAGACAGAAAACTTATCTAAGCCGGCCTCTTAAGGATTTTATTAAGGCAAGTGGTATGACTTTATTTTGTAACAATTATACACACACACACACACACACACACACACACACACACACACACACATGTACGTATATATATATATATATATATATATATATATATATATATATATATATATACATATATATATATATATATATATATATATATATATATATATATATATATATACAAGAGCAAAAATGTTGTTGCCTTTTACATTTTTTTAAGCTTAGGAAGGCTCATAAATATTTATCAAGTAAGCTGAAATGTCAGGCAAGATATGGAGGAGAAGATTGTGACACAATTCAATGTTTTATAACCCAAAGAGAGTGAGTGAAGGTTTGGGAAAATATAAATTTTTTTTTTTTTGAAAATTAGTATTTAAACTATTTTCGTTTTTGATGAATTCATGCGCGATATATTTTGAATAACATCAGCTTAAGGCTTTAACCTTTTTCCTTTCATTTTTTGTTACTTTTGTAGACAGATTTATATTTTGATAAAATTCGATAGCGGCACGCTCGAGAAGTAAGTAAGTTAATTAACTCTTTTAATAAGAGTGGCATTTTTAATATCAACGTTGTAGATTAATTTATTCCTATGTATATCCCATGCATTTGACAAATTATTGCAAATAAGATCCTTTTTGTGTTCATGGCAACGTGTTTGTTTTGTTTCTTGCACGTTTCTTCAGTGTCTTGTCAGGAAGACTTCAGGGAATTTATTTCATATATACCTGTTTCAGAATTACTATTATTATGGTTTTAGGTTGTTGTTTTTTTAATTAGATGTTATTTAAATAATATTATGGAGCTAGTAGGTCTTATTATATATAGTGAATATTATGGAGCTAGTAGGTCTTATTATATATCAGTTTCATCTGGTTTATTGTTGTTAATAATATTATCTTTTTGCAGTCTCTCTGTCTTTTCTACAAATTTCATGGCAATTGCACTTAGGACCTTTTTTTCTTTGGTGCCCCAACCACATAAATTTAAGAGTGCTACTCACCTTTTTACTTTTGAACTAGAGAGATGCAGCTGCCATTCTGTGGAACTACCTCCTATTTTCTTGCTTTTCTAATAACAACAATCTTCAAGAATTTAAATGTCATATCAATCGTCATCCTCTTTCTTCGTGAATCCTGTTCATTTTTCTTTGTCCTTTCCGCAATCTTTCCCATTCTGTTTTCTCATTAACTTTCACATCCACTACCTTGAGACCCCTGCGGATTAGTGGCATTGTCCGCTTACTTGGGGTGAAACGAATTGGTAGCGACTCGGATGGAGGTAATAAGCAAGCCGAATTCGAATTAGAAACCAGTTTCACGCAAATTACCCTTGGGAAAGGCATGAAACCATCTTTTGTCCACAGGTTTTGGCTTAAAAAGAAGGGCACACGTGTAAACGGTCTTACATTGAAACGGTATTTGAATTCTTTGCCAATTTCGCATCGTTTTCACTGAAAAACTTCTTGATATATAGATAGATAGATAGATAGATAGATAGATAGAATGTATTTTATTCGCTTATGTTGTCATCACAATGGACATTATGGATGTATCTTGCATGCTTGAAGAGGTCAAACTATCCGTCAATAATCCATACATTTCTGCAGCTGGGAGGCTGTCTCTGTAAAACGGCCTCTGTTATTAAATTGCATGTAAATCTGAGATATGCCCTAGAGAAATCATTGCATTCATTGGCATTCAACAAAGTGTGCCCAATTTTTATGGAGTCTTAGCAATAGAGGTGAGACTTGGGACAATGTTAGTATTCCCTCCTCTTTTCGAATTTGGTGAAGATCTCAAATCTATTTACATATACCGATATTTCGCCATTTTTTAGTCTAAGTTTTGATTTGTTTATCCCTTGGGATATGATTTTTTTTGTTTGCGATTTAATAACGTAGTCAACGAAACGGACGAAATAACTGAATAAGTTATTCGATCCTAGAATCTAAAACGACTCTTTTTAAAAAAAAATTAATTCCCCCACAAACAAGGTGATAATGCCACTCAGACGAAATTAGTTACTGGGAGTAAAAGAGAATGAAAAGACTTTAGTTGGGATTACGGGCAATAAATTAACAAAGTCAGGAAATGGCGATTGGCGTTCCACTTTAATGTTGGCACATTTTATCTGGAAAGAAACCAGAAAACTGTTCTACGGCTGAGAAGTGCGAGAAAAAAAACGATTACAGTAGAACTTACTGTAATGTTTAACTAGTTAAGCAGTCAAACGTTGCGATCTACTTACCAATCTCGTACTCTTCTTAAATTCATGCGGTCGATGTCTCAAGAAAACAACTTCGGAACAATTGCCGTGAAAATAAATATAGAAAAGACTTAAAGAAGCCACATCAATGTGGTTGGATAGTGACTGGTAATGAGGTGTCTGGCCAGCACAGAAGTTATACATATATCACCATCATTTATATGGTTGATTATGCCTCTCTGGCATTTTTAACTCTAAGCAACGTTTGAAGACTTACGACCCTTCCTTTGACCTGCTCTGTGATTCATTTCAAAATAACTTCTGACGTTGCTTGCTGTTTCCTCGATCCTCCTCCCATCTATAGGTCTTTGGAGTATTACATTTGCCGAGCCGTTCATCCTCGATATTTGCCCAAGAACTTTCAACATTTGTTTTCTGATTTTATGTATGAGTACCTTTCTTGTTTGCATGTTGCCCACACGTTCTGTCATTTCTGTTCGTCGTATCTATCAGTACAACAAAATCTCTGTAGTAGCAGGAGAGTTCTGATATAGCAGTTCACCAGACAATTTTACGTTTCTAGTGAAATATTCCTATATCTTATTATATTGCTTAGTTTCTGGAAGGCGTATTTCCTTCTTACGACGCCTTTTTCACGACACTGCCCAAATACTTTAATATATCTACTTGCTCGATATCTTCAATTCCAATGCCATACCTTTTTGACTGCCTCTTTTGATAACCATAATATATTTTGTGTTCTTAGTTATCGGTTATTACTTTCTTCCTGCTTTTTTTTTTGTTACCTTTTCTCGGAGTTATATACTTCTGAGTTTGTCATCATCACATTGGTATCCGTGTATCATATGGCTTACGGCCATATCCCGTTGAAACACCAGTTCTCGTATGATATCCGTAGTTAAGCAAAGTCAAGCCTGATTAGTACCTAGATGGGTGACCACTTTGGAATGCCAGGTGCTGTAAGCTTAGATGTGTAATGGAGAACGGCTTTGAGATCGAAGAGCCGAATTACAACCCCTGTCCCAAATACCATTGGAAAAGGTATGAATCTTCCACTTTTCTCCCCAGCTGTGGGTTAAATAGTAGATGAGTAATTCTTGGATGGGTAAATGATTATCATCTTCCCCAAATATATTACAATGTAAAACCATTTTCTGACTCTTAATGACCTGTAAAAGTCATCGATCAAATAGTGAATATCATGTTAAAATTATGACACCCGATGTGAAATCCTCGTAGTCAGCAGTGGGCTAAGGCAAGACTCGGTGTCTTGTGATGCCATTCGCTTAGAAATTTTGATCCTCAAATTGAGTGCCACTCGTCTTAGTGGGATTTCTGAGACAATGTTCTTCTTTCCTCTTTTTATTTTCTTCATTTTTTTCTTTTTTTGCTCCTGTCTCTTTCCTTTCTCTCGCTGTTACCCCATAACTCTTGGGAGTACAAACGATTAGGTTATATTTTTATTTTTGCATCATTTTATAGAGTAAATAAATTCTGTGTGATAATGCATTCTTTTCTTACGTGATATATGTCTATTTTGTCGGAGAAAAGACGTGTTTAAGAGAATTTCAAAGACAATGTTTAGATAATTATTACACAATTTGTTCAGCCACTTATGTGACATTTTCTCGAATGTGACATTTTATTCTATGGAGCATTATGCGACATTTTCTTCTATGTGACATTATGTGAAATTTTCTATGTGACATTATGTAACGTTCTCCTCTATGTGACATTTTCTTCTAAGTGACATTATTTGACATTTTCTTCTATGTGACATTTTTTCTTCTATGTGACATTATGTGACATTTTCTTCTATGTGAAATTTTGCGACATTTTCTTCTATGTCACATTTTCTTCTATGTAACATTATGTGACATTTCTTCTATGTGACATTATGTGACATTTTCTACTATGTGACATTATGTGACATTTTCTTCTATGTGACATTTTCCTCTATATGACATTTTCTTTTATGTGACATTTCTTTCTACCACGTAGCATCATCGTAGAGACAACTTCGTTCCGCTCGTTCGTTCCTCTCAGAATTTTGGTATCATTCTGGGTGATGAACTGATTTAAGTTGTTTTTCCATGATCTCCGGCGAATTGAACTTCTACACATTAAGAGAATTGTGTTCGGATCGAATTACATGCTAATCTGGAGTTATAACGCAAGGTGAGTACGCTACTTGTATGCAGAAAATCTTAACCAAACTATACCAATTTCTTTCGGGTCTGCAAAGAGATAGATGTCTGCTGCTTTGCTAATGGAAGTCAACTCGGGTTCTGATTGGCCAATTCCATGACCTTTTTCTCTTCCAATGCTACCTTTAATCGGTACGAATTGGGAACAGAATTAAACTGAATTCAACATTTTTATTTTTCCGAAAGGAGTTTGTAAAATACAATGACATCTCCAAAATATACACAGGGTCACCAATGTCTTTCTTAAATAAGATGAACTTGCCTTGCAGTTTAAATAAGATTTCGTTCTTACGGCCATATGAGGTTCAAACATTGGTACGATTGTGACAGTGGTACATGGAATAGGAAAAGCTAAGTTAAACTTTGAACAACATTAAAAGGGTTAAAGATACAGAATAACAAACCGAAAGATGTTATCAGACGATTAGGAGAAAATGGCTTTATTGTTTTGAAGATACTGCCGAAAAGGCCATCTGGAAAATTTAAACCCGCCAGGTGTGGGGCGAGATGGCGGTAGGTTATTCAAAGTCGGCAACAAAATTTGCTAAACAAGGCAAAAATAGAGAAATAATTTTATGGACGCTACTAAAAGTAAGGGTTATGAAAAATTCCTCTGTAAATGAAGTCGCTCGAAGAAATAATATGTGGAAATTATCAGAGACGAAGGCCAGAGTTAAAGGAACTGATTTATTTTGCCAAACGAAAAGCAGAAGATAATAAACAATTAGAATTAGAAAAATAGAATTTTGTACCATGCTGGAAGAAATTGAGATAAGAAACGGACTAAGATTAAGAGAAAGAAATATGTTGAGAAGTAAAACCAGGAGATGAGAAATTTCGTTGTTGAAATTAATGATAATTACAATTAATCACTAGAAGCTAAGCCACGCCATTTCACCCATGCGGTTATAAAAATCGGATTTGTGAAAATAACAACCGGAGTGAAAGGCTTAGATGTGATTCCAAAAGAGTCAGAGGAACTGCCTACGCGAATTGGGAAGTAATTATGTGAGGCATAAATGAGAGAAGGTATGAGTTATATAGGCAGGACAGTACCTGAAATCTTTGCCCATAGGAAAAGGGATCACACAAATTTGGAGAGATAATTAATTTTGCAAACTCAAACAACAAAGAACATTTGTTGGAAGACAGAGTAAACTCTAGTCCCCAAATACGGCAGCCCCCATGCCGGTTTTGAGCAAGTTAGTATAACAAGAGAAATGGAACGACAAAGAGAGTTGAAGAGTTGCAGCAGTTTCGGAGCGGATAGATGACGAGAGGCGACTATGCTGTCGTAGCTCATGTGACTTGCTGCCAAAGAGAACTCCCGATTTGGACCTTTTTCCAGAATTAGCTATGATGGACAAAGTGTAACTATAGAAATAGTAATAAGGGTTAATTTTGCTGTACGAAGAACAACATAAACCACTTGGAAAATTTGCCTGAAGGATTTCCTCTTTACATTCATTTTGTCTGCGAAAAACGTTTTTTATTTTTCTTTTATGACACAGCTTCGCCTTGGTTCGAACTAACGCTACGACTACTGACCATAACTCAGCCCTTAGCGGCTACGTGATCATTAAAAAAAAACAAAGTGGGCGCGGCAGGACGCAGAGGCGGCCAACTTTGAACGACAGAGCAACAGTATTGACAGGCTTGAGAATTGAGCCAGGACCAACGGGCGAGAAGCTTTATACGATCTGAATTAATGAATTATGAAGCTTGTTTCGCTAGAACAATTACGACTGAATAATTAGTTCATTCCTCATTTCCATAATTTTTGACTTGTGCCATTACTTAGCTACGCTTAAAAAATTAATTTGCGTGAAAAGGCCTGAGCCTGAAGCTCCTCGTAAATTCAAATCAAACGATTCTCTATCAGAATTATTTTAAGAGGCTTCTTGGTTTGACTGAGAACTTTTCAGTGTCCCAAAGTAGATCTATTTTATTATGCAACTAAACGAAGCGCAGCGCCTATTCATATTTATAACGCTAACTTCCATCAGTCATTCCGAAATTGATTTTCTTCAAACTTTCACGCATTGATTTTCCTAACTGTCTATAGGTTTGAATTTAAACCTTACAGCAGTTTTGTAGTAACTGAAGAATAATTGTCTTGCATGAATAGACATATTATCTTCTGAACTACACACATAAAAACAAGAAGGAAAGAAAGAATCGTTAAATCTTGGCATTTCTTGACAACATCATTTTTTTTAATTTATGAATTCAAATTACCCACAGAAAACTGCGTACCCGACATAAGTAATTTCATAAATGATTATGTCTGACAGAACATCTCTCAGACCCTGGTTCTCTCAGTCAGTTATGTACCATGCATGATACACCCTTAGGTCATAATATATCTTTTGATACAGGACTGACGAGGCAGAATTTTTTCCCTTAGTAGGCTACCATTTCTTTCTTCGGTGGACCAGTTTCCACCCAATGCTATAGAACTCGGTCTGTCCTTCTATTACCCCATTTACCAAAGGGTATTAGCACGTAAGTGGATGTAATGGATTCGACTGGAATTCGAACTCGGCTCTCCGATTCCTCCATCCGAGCCGCTATCCATCACTCTACAGGGCTCTTTAATAGCAACATGGAAGTGTACCCACCTGGATAACCAACAAACTCGTCGAGAAGACAAATTTGATATTCACATCGAACAGTAAAACCGACTGTAAATAAAAGAATCACATCTTAAAAAACAACTCCTTAACATCAACAATGAACACGGCCACAATGTATTATCTGTGTTAATATCTGTCTATATTTCTGAGATGAGGTATTATGTACACTATTTACATTATTCGGAATATTGTCCTCATCTTTGTCGCCATATTTATTACTACGTTTCGGCGTTTCAGAAACTGTCTATATTTCTTAGATGAGGTATTATGTACACTATTTACATTATTCGGACTATTTTCCTCATCTTTGTCGCCATATTTATTACAACGTTTCGGCCTTTCAGAAACTGTCTATATTTCTGAGATGAAGTATTATGTACATTATTTACATTATTCGGACTATTGTCCTCATCTTAGTCGTCATATTTATTACAATGTTTCGGCCGTTGTACGCTCCGACCTTCTTCAAGTGGTTGGAATGTCGAACTGAACCCTTTATTTCGCTCACTGGGGTAGACTGTTCTAATCCACGTGCCATGTTTAATCTATGTAGGTTATTGAATGCCGAAATTTAAATATATGAACACAATTTTATGTTTTTCAATTAAATGTATTTTGAACACAATTGTATTTCTTCAGTCGCGGAAAAAGAAACTATTAGAATCGAACTTTTTTTAAAGAAATAAACAACGTTTAATAATATTAACTGCGAACAAATAAAAATAAAATTTTCAGAAAATAAAACATCTCTATAACACTAAAACAATACATATAGTAAATAAATTGGAAAAAATAAAATCATATTTGACAATGGCTAAATGTATAGCCGAAATAGCTCGAATTTATAGAACATTTGGACAGTTTCTACACACTCTTGTCCAGAAAAGAAAACACTTGTTCGAACACAAGAAAAATTAAATAAAAAGCTTAATTGTAGTACCTTGTCTGTCGTTTTTAATGAAACGTGAACAGATGAAGGATTGCTGCCGAAATACACAATATATATATATATATATATATATATATATATATATATATATATATATATATATATATATATATAT
Organism: Acanthosepion esculentum; assembly: GCA_964036315.1. NCBI lineage: Eukaryota > Metazoa > Mollusca > Cephalopoda > Sepiida > Sepiidae > Acanthosepion > Acanthosepion esculentum. Next base: position 132,631,673 of record OZ038486.1, on the reverse strand, counting down.
ATATATATATATATATATACTGTTGTTGTTTTTTACTTAAAAATTTTTTCGCCTATTGTTTTTGGGGTCAAACTAATTTTTAATCTTACTAATATAAAGACTCCTTCCCGACCACCTAGTAAAAAAGTTTACTCACCCAGAATTATTCTATTGCTAATTATAATTTTGGATAGAAATGAGATTTAGGGATAAATTGTGCAAAAAAGTGACTCACTTATTTCCTGCAACTAGTAATCATTAGAAACATAACCGAACAACTTTAAATAGAGAATAATAGAGGTATATTGTATTTATAATAGGTAATCTAGTTCGAAATATTTAATAATCTGTGGGTCCTCCTTTATTTTGAATAACCTTTTCAACCCTTTTTGGCATTGACTTCATTAGGTTCTGGTAAATCTCATCTCCAAGCATTGAATTCCATTCGGATATGAAATTCACAATCAAATCCTCATTGTTGCTAAACTGCTTTCTTGAGAGCCTGTATTTTATAATGCTCCATAAGTTTTCTATGGGGTTGAGGTCAGGAGGTTGGGGCAGCCATGTCATAACACTCACCTGCTTCTCATCAAAGTATTCCATCATCAATTTTGATTTGTGACAGGGAGCATTATCCTGCATAAAAATGAGCTTGGTGGGGTCGATTTGCACCCTTTCAGCAGAAGGGAGCAGACAAGACTCTAAAATTCTCTTGTACTGCTCGCTCCTGAGGGTTTCTTTCAGTAGGTTTTAAGAAACCAGTTCCATGAAAAGAAAAGTATCCCCCAGAACATTATACTAAACGGATGCTTGACAGTACTTACTGCTAAATTCAAAGAGCTTTCAAAGCGTCTTCTTCGGATTTTAGATCGCTTATCCTTTGAATTTAGCTCAACTTTCGTTTCATCGGAAAAAGAGAACATTTAGTAAAAAAAATCAGGTGAGTCACTTTTATCGAACAGCACAGTATACACACACACACACACACACACACACACACACACACACACACACATATATATATATATATATATGTATGTGTATATGTGTATATATATATATATATATATATATATATATATATAATTAATCTGATAATTGTAATTACTTCAAACGTTATTATTGTGGATACGCGTATATGAAAGCACACAACCCCCTTCCCAATCTCCTCAGGTCAGTATCCGAAATGTAAAGAAGACAATTTCTAAAGAAATAATGGTTTTATTTTTTTATCTGACCCTTTTTATTGCTTCAAATGAGATAGTATGATTTCCTCAAAGGAGTAAGTAAATTCTTACTGAACTGAAACCATTTATCTAGTGATGCAGATGACACGGTACTGATAGCAGACACGGAAATGAAATTACAAAATCTCCTACAGAAAGTAGCGACGGAGAGTGAGAAGAAAAGACTAAGTATAAACTACAAGAAGACCGAATGCATGGTGATCAATAGAAAGATGAGCCCGGAACGTTTGTAGCTCTTAGCAATCTTTCTCTCCTTGCTTTCCCTCTCAGACCCTGTTCTGCCATCCATTTACATGGCTCTCCACAACTTCCTATCCTTTCTAGCTCTAAGAAATATTTGTCCTGTTACTATCCCCCCTTAAGAACACAGTGGATAAAGGCGTTGGTTAGATCCAGAGACAGAACCGAAAGAGTTGTGAGTTCAATACCCGGTTAAGACAGTGGAGAACATGGAGAGGTGAATTAACAGGAGATAACTGATAGCTGACGTCCATTAGACATGGCACGTGGAACTAGAACAGTCTACCCCAGCGAGCGAAATGAAGGGTTCAGTTCGACATTCCAACAACGGCCGAAACGTTGTGATAAATATGGCAACAAAAATGAGGACAATAGACCGAATAATGTAAATAGTGTACATAGTACCTCATCTCAGAAATATAGACAGATACGTAGTACCCACTATAATAACGTTGAAAGTAATAATGTCGGTTTAAAATAACTCCGTTAATTATTTGTTTACATTTTGGATTCGAAACTAAAAAGAGTTTTATATGTGAAGTTGTGATAAATAGCAAACTGTAGTAACTACCTAACATTGGCGGCCACAATCTTAACAATATATGATACGTAGATGACACAGGACTGATAGAAGACACGGAAAAGAAATTACAAAATTTCCTACAGAAGGTAGCGACGGAGGGTGAGACGAAAGGAGTAAGCATAAACTACAAGAAGATAGAATGCATGGTCATCAGTAAGAGGATGAGCCCGAAATGCAATTTAAAACAAAGCTGACGCAGAAGTTTAACTACCTAGAAAGCGTCTTGACAGAGGACGGTAAGTGCGGCACTGAGATCAGTAGGCGTACTGGGATGGCCAAGGACACATTTTTAAAAAGCTGGGCAGAGTACTGCGAGACAGGAGGATTTCTTTGGTAACAAAGAAAAGATTACTGAGCTGTTACGTGACATCTGTCCTTCTTTACGGCAGCGAATGTTGGACGATTTCCTCAAAGATGAAGAAGAGACTCGAGGCGACAGATATGTGGTTCTACAGAAGGATGCTAAGGACATCATGGACCGAGCGTGTGAGCAACGATGAGATCTTAGAGAGGTTGCAAACAAGGCGGAGTCTTATATTTAATATCAGGAAGAGGCAGCTGATGTTTCTGGGACACATAATGAGGAAGGAGGGCCTAGAGAATCTGATATTCACGAGTCGAATCGAAGGAATGAATGAGACAAGGGAAAACCGCGCGTGACATACCTAGCGGGCTTAAGCAAGTGGGTGACAGAACGTGGTCTGGGGAGGAAGCAAAGGGAAGGAACATGTTGAGAGCTGCAAGGGATATAGGGAGGTGGAGCGCCATGATCGCCTACGTCCTGAAAGGACATGGCACATAAAAAAAAGAAAGGGGGTGATGCGGATGCGGATGACGGCTTTTGCTGTTTCTACTGCAAAAGGGAATGCTGGCCCGATAACTTCCGTGAGCGTATTATTCTTAATCAGATTTTTCGTTCAAAATCATTATGAGGCGTCTATTTCAAATACGAATATCAACTAATAGTGGCGTTTGAAGAAATAATAATAATAATAATAATAATAATAATAATAATAACGCATAGTTGTGCAAATAGTATTACAGCATAATTGTTCATCGTATATTTAATATCTAAAACACTACTAGACTGAGTTTCGTTTTTCCAGGTTTACAGATAAGACATTTCGCCATCTTGATACCATTTAACGTATGAGTCACTAAAAAACCGTTTGAGGTATTTAGCTAAAAACAGAACAGGTTAAAATCGTTTTGTGTCAGCCCCACTGTCTTCCCAACTGAGCAATGGTGAGAGGAAAAAGATCATTCCGGCCTTCAGTAATGGTTCCAACATTCATACGCTAGCTTCCATCTTCAAAGTTCATTCAAGAAGCATCAAGAAAACGGTGAATAATTTAAAAAAATAAGAGGAACAGTAGAGAGGAAAACGGGATCAGGCGGTCACAACAGGTATCACCAACTTAGAGCTAATGAGATTAATTAGAAAAGATCTAATTCAATGCACCAGTCGTTTGACACGTGAAAGAGGAGTTTCATCTATGACAGTATAAAGAGCAGTGAAAAAAAACTTGAAAATGAAATCGTACATGAAACCTGTGAGGCAAATTGTTGCTCCGGGACAGAATGTTAGAAGATTAAAGGGGAAGAAGATCATCTTCAATAAGATGCAAAATGATCCTGGGATAATATATATATATATATATATATATATATATATATATATATATATATATATATATTGAACTTTATTTCAATACTTCGTGAGCTTCCGATCATTAGCTATAATTATTTAATGATGAACATATCATTTTCGTTTATGATCGATTTCATCAAGATTCTTCTGTTAAGCTTCGAGAGTAATTATACATTCTTATTGGTCAAAGTGGAGTCCAACAGTGTTAAAAAAATCTTCGGAGAATTGCAGTAATAATTAATCCTTTCTAAAATACAACCGTTCGAAGTTTAATCTAAAAATTGGACAATTTTGCTCTTACACCATTTGGACAATTTTGCTGTTATATCGTATTTCTCGATTGTGAAACGCTCTTCCGGCTTCTTGCTTCCCAGACAACTTTAATCTTTTAAAATATAAATGAAATATCAATCGTTATGTTCTAGCTTTTGTTCTGTTCTTTTATTGTTCCCTATCCTTTATATATATATATATATATTCGCTCTCAGGAACCCCTTGCTTCTTAGTGGCTTTACTGCCTTGATTGGGGTGAAGTGATTAATGAAGGACGCATATTAGCCAATTTTTACTTACTTAGTGAGACAGTAAACCTTGTCTCTTATTACAAACCACACCGTCTCTTTTGCAACCCACGCCACACCGCATATTTTTAACACAAAATGTCTAAGATAGACAGTATTCTTCCTAATTTTATTTAATTTAATAAAATGCACAATCTTTTTGTAGATGAGATTAGCATGTTTCTTCTCCAAATACTATAATCAGTATTATAATCCTCCGATTTTAGAATTAAGATTCTCAGCTGTCATGAAGTGGAAAGATTATTTTGAACCCATTGCTAGGTCAGCTGCTAAGAATGTTGGTTCACTATGTCGCGTGAGACATGTTTCTGTCCAGAATCTGTCATGCATATGTCTGCCATTCGGTCATGCTTAGAATATTACTGCCAGATATAATCAGTAACCTCTAATATTTATCCTGAGCTCCTTGATAAAAAAAATCAAAGAAGAATCAGCAATATTATTGATCCTGATCTGGCGTCTCGGCTTCAGGCACTTTCTCACCACCGTGTGTGTGTCTTTTCGCTAATATACTTTCATAGTAATTGTATGGATGAGCACTTCGCTATGGTACCTAGACTTGCAGATTTTAAGCGCAGTACTGAAACGACGTAGAGATCTCGTCAATTTACAGTTGAGCTGGATAGATGTAGCCGTAAATTCTATGCTAACAGTTTATTTTCTCGTACTTCCCGCTTATGGCTCTCTGTTCTGGCTCCATGCTTTTCAGCCGATTTCAAAAGTTTAAATGTAATGTCAATCGCTATCAATTGTACTCCTGATTACTCTTTTTATTCTCGTTCATTAGTAACATTGCTGTTTCTAATCCTTCAACACTCAGTAACTCCTTGTGTGTTAGTTGTGTTAGTGCGTTGCATGGGGTGAAATCGATGAAACGCTAAAAATAGACAAGCGAGAATGCCGCTGAGAGGAGATCCCATCGGTAAATCAATTTTTTGTCTGTAGAAATGAACTGGCATATTTTATATAATTTTATATGTGGGTGTATGTGATTTTATTTCTGTTTTTGTTAAGTGTGTTTTTATTAGGTTTAGGAATTTCTCTATAGTGACGTTTGTGTGTAGAGATTTTATGTCTAAACTGGCCATATATTTATTTTTGATGTCTACGATATTAATTTGTTTAGGTCATCTGTTTTTTAGGGGCTAGGGAGGCAGGGAATAAGTATTTTTAGAGTAAACTATCCCTATTTCAGATACATGGAAGAGTCTCAAATAATATATCCACAAGGCATTATTTTAATAGATCTTATCAACCAACTTAACAACGTTGAACCTACAATAGACTAGACATCTGAACCTGAAATCAACTACACTCTCACTTTCTTCGATATCATGTTACACAGAAACAATTGCGAACTCAGTTTTGACATCTACAGAAAAGTTACCTGCTCAACTCTACTCAAACCACTCATATAAACTTAAATCTGGTATAATAATAGGTTTCTCCTTAGGAGCACTAAGAATTTGCAGACCCAAGTATCTACCCAAAAAGAAATACAAATAGGAAACACATTCAAAAATTTCCAATATCCCTGTCACTTCATCCACAACGCAAAGAGAAAGGTACATAAAATACACGACCTCAAAAAAATAAGATTATCCGCAATAATAAATTAAACAAAAACTGATACATCTCTATAACATCCAATATACAGAACAACATATCCCATCTAAACATCATCCAGATGATCACAAGCGCTTCCAAAACTGTCATGAATATAATCAGAACTAAAAGCATCCGTAACAATAGTAATCATTTCAGAAGCAGGCGTATATAAAATAAATTGCCAAAACTGTTCGGCACAATATAATGGAGAAACATGACGATATAAAAAGAAACGTAACTATGAACAAAAAAATGACCCCATAAATAACAATTAAAAAAAATGCACTAGTTATACACAGGAATAAATTACACCACAATTTTTATGTAAAAATGTCACACTCATCAAAAAATAAAGGGAAGTCCTACGTAGTGCCGCCATCAAATATTATCCAAATACTAATCTGCGCCCCGGTTTTTTCCCCATATCATCTTTCTTGAAAGAATTACTACTTTCCCAAGCCAACATACACAACAAATATGTTGAAAAATCAAAAGAAAACGAGTAAATCCATCCTTTGAAGATGTATAGCACAAATTTCCATCTTATACCGCAATTCAAGCAATATTCTTAAGAACAAACGGAAGAAAGGAAAGAGAAAAGGAAAAATATATATTCATTTCGAGCATGCTAAGTGACATAATATAATGTCTAATACCTAAAAATTTCAGTTAACCTGATGTATATTGATGATCTTTTTTATATTACAAAATTGTGTGTAACTGAAAAATAGGCAATTATTAGGCTAATTAAAATTATTACATTTGCCTTGATTACGTCTGTCAGATGAGGAAACACGTCGGCTAAGACTAAATATAGTTTTCCTCTTGTTTTTATTCATTTTTTCCCTTGTACAAATATAATACATGTGAAAATATTTACACACACACACACACACACACACACACACACATATATATATATATATATATATATATATATATATATATATATATATGAAAAATACTTCTGAGCTCTAACTATACTGAGCACTGTTTATTTACAGTCTAAATTAAGTAAATATTAAATCGCTTATCTGTACATGTACGCTAACGCATGCATATACAATTGCTAATATCGAATTATTTGGTTTATATCCATGCTTCTATCTATCTATCTATCTATCTATATATATATATATATATATATATATATATATATATATATAAATATATAAATATATATATATTTATCTACCCCCCTCTCTCTCGACATATATATATATATATATATATATATATATATATATATGGATACATATTAAGACATTTTTATGTTTATACATTCTTTTTATAGATATAAATATTTAAGTAAATACTCTGTTTATAATAAACAGTGTTAAACAACATTTACCAGCCTGAATGTCCCAGAAATTTACATAGAAACTATTCCTCCTCCGACAGGAATCGAACCTGTATCCTATACGGAACCGTCATGTAGACTGAGGTGCCTCTAACCGATTGCAGGAGCGTTCGGTTAGCAAGGTTGATTTTACTGTCTTTAAACTACAATTTTCCATGATTCTCTCACGTATATTCATATCTGCTCATGGCGTATCCAAATGTAAACACATGACGCCACACATTATGAAATGGACAAAGTCCGACAATTATTTTAAGACATTTTTATGTTTATAGATTCTTTTTATAGATACAAATATTTAAGTAAATGCTCTGTTTATAATAAACAGTATTAAACAATATTTACCGGTCTGAAAATTTCTCGGACATTCAGGCCACTAAATGTTGTTTAATACTGTTTACTATAAACAGAGCATTTACTTAAATATTTGTATTTAATGACAGTGTATTTTGCCTCTGACCTTCTGCGTCTGACCTTTGATGTCAGATGGTAGACAAAATAGAGATGTCGATTTTGATTGGCTGAGCCGAACGTGGGAATTAGTTATCGTTTAAGGTTTTACGAGGTGTTGCTGTTTTCACGTCCAGCTAGCTAGACGTGTTGGATTGCGTTTGTGAAAAGCCCCTTCCCCCAGTGGGGAAGGGTCTTTCCAGGGTCGGTTGTTACACATCAAAGGAAATAGACGTGTGAGATTTCGTGTTTGAAAGCGGCTCCTGAATAAAGAGTGTAGTACCCGACTTGATAGAAGATGTACATGTCGACGTTAAGAGTTCTCTTTGTTGATGCTTTTCATCTCTGAACCCAAAGAACACTGACCAAGAGAAGAAAAGGATTGGACTAAAACGATCACCAGCAAGACGAGATGAAATAACAAATAACCCTCAGCCAATGAAGGGTATACAACATTATTAAACATATGTATAATGTAAGTATAGGAGGCACCGGATTTAGGAATCGGAGAGCTGTGTTCGAATTCCAGTCGAATCCATTACATTCATTTTACGTGATAATATCCTTGGGAAAGGTATGAACGCTCTTCTTCTCCCCCAACCCCAGATATGGGTAAATATCAGGACAGACCTTGTTCTTTGGCCTTGGATGGCAATTGGTCTACCGCAAAAGGAAATGGAACCAACTACGGGAAAAATCTGCCTCGTCATGTATCGAAAGATATATGATCGCCTAAGCGAGTATTACACATGACACATAACTGACTGATAATGAAGGTCGTATTGAAAAACCACTTTTCTAGAACGTTTCAGTTTAACACGAGGTGCCCCAAGGCTCTATACTTAGACATATTTCTTATCTTCTTCAACAACCTTCCCGATGTCATCTGCTCCCAACCTGTTATTTATACTGATGACAAAAGTATTTACTCCTGTCTTAATAGTAAGTCCTATAGGGACGATAAATTTGTTAACTGGGGCAAGAAATGGAAACTTCTAACACCTTCAAAACGAAACTGATTACTTTTAGTCATCTTAGAGAAGCATTATGGCTGATGCTAACCTCAGGTAGAGTGACTCCTTACGACTTATTGGTCTTCAACTGACATGAATTGAAATGATTATATTGAATTAATTACTAATTACGAATGCTGCGAATAAATTTGTTCCAGACAATTTTTTCCACGCTAATATCCATCTTGCGCTATTTTAAAATATTCCATTCGTCCGTTCATTGAATATCCCCGCTACATCTGCCGATACAAATATCTAAATTCTTGACAAAATCCAAAGACGGGTCTCTTATGCCATTTGGTTCTGACCTAGCATCTCGACTTTACTGACATTCCCACACCCACTAGGTTGTTTCCCTCTGTCTTTTCAATAAATATTTTCATGCAATTTTTTTCTACTGAAAATCGCCTCGATGTTACTTCAAGCGCACTAATTTAAGCGTACTACTAGATTGGCAGATAGGTCTCCCCTTTACACAGTTAAACTAGCTCGATATAATCGCAAATTCTATTCTAATACTTTCTATTCTCGCACTTCTGGCCTGTGAAACCCTCATCTGGTTTCTTGCTTCCCTGTTGCCTACTATCTTCGAAAATCTAAATCCAACGACGATACCTCTCGGCTGTCTTCTTAAATACTGTGTTTCTATTGTCCTTTCTCTCCATGTTTCTACTTTTCTCATGTTCTTACACTGTTATTAACCCCTTGTGCCTTAGTGGCATTATCGCCTTGCTTGCGAGTAAAGAATAGAAAAAAATGAAAATGTGATGTCTTGAGTTTGTTTGTCCTGACTGCGCGGCTTATAGATTGATTCATACTTTATTTTCAGTTACCCACCCTGGATAATACGGAATTACTCTAAAACAGGGTGGATGTCTAATTAATCGGTGGTCGAAATTGCTGCAATAAAGCAGTGGGCCTTAATAAAAAGGAGGATGAGAAATCATTTCTAGAATTCTTAAAATACGCACCTTTTAAACATTTCATACTTAACAGCTAGACAGGCACAAGATACATAAACGACGCCCTCTTATTTTATACCTAAGTTACAAACCTATTAAGGATGGTAACAAAATTGCCCACCATCGAATTCACACACGAACTTAAAACAAACAGTTCTCTACCTTTCCTCGCTATCTTATTAATTTGCAACAATGATAATTTAAATTTTAAAGCTTACCGAAAACTCGTAAACATAAACGACCTAATCAATTTCTATTCCCACCATAACCAGAGAATAAAATCTGAACTAATAATAGGACTTGTCTCAGAGCACTTAGAATATGTCAACGGATGGGAATATATTGAGAAAACAATCAAACTTCTCCACTACCCACATCATTCCATACCCCTACGCTTAAAAACGAGCTCACAAAATCCATACAGCCAAAATAACTGCTCAAAATTCATAAACTTTCCCTCCAAACCCCTTTCGACTAAACACTCAAACGAATTAACGATTCCAAATACTAGGATCGTTACCACCTCCTCCAAGACAATCGAGGATATAATCAGGAAGAAAAATAAACCAAAAACCATTTCAAATGCCGGAATTTATCAGATAAATTGTCTACAGTGCGAAAACATTTAAGGAGAAAATATTATGAAAAGATATTTATAACATTACTACCAACTATAAACACCTTCTTAAAACATTACAACACATAAACATCTTTCTACTGAACCATTATTCATGAATCTAACTTGTCTCTAATACATAAAATAATTTAAATTTACAAATCCATTTAAAAAAATACGCATGAGAAATGCTTTAATGATAAACCCAACCAAAACTAGATTATTACAACACACACAGATACAGATACATGAGAATATAAAAAATAATAAAAATCCAACAAATAAAAAAATTATTTCAACATATAGCTACATTTACGAGGATGACATCTATAGACATTCCTCAAACACACAGATACTGATTCATTTACATGAATTACCCGTACCGTGCAACATACACCAAGACACACAAGTGTTTCTTTACTTACACTATCACACACTTTAACGTCCAAAATGTTCCTCACACATATTTATATATTAATTATTGCGTTAATACACGTGACGCATGTCTGACCAATAAGAACTATCTAAAAATCATAACATACTACATATAACCTTGCCTTTTCATATATATTCCCAGCCTCTGTCAGTTATGTGCCATACGTAATACACGCTTAGGCGATCATGTATCTTTCGATACATGACTGATGAGGCAGATTCTTTCTCGCTTGTCTTTCTTCCTGCGGTATACCAGTTGCCATCCAAGGATATAGAATCCGGAAAGAAAAAGATTCCAAGGGTATTAGCGCGTAAATGAAGGTAATGGATTCGACTGGAATTTGAACTCGGATCTACTGATTCCGAGATCCAAGCCGCTATCCATTACGCCAACATGCCTCTTCAAGATAATTGTAAGTATCTCTAAATACCTAGCAGACCAGATGTGGAAACAATATTCAATGCATTAAAGTGTTAATTCTTTTTCTAAGAATTTTATACCTAATGAATTATCTTCACGAATTTTCTCTTCTAAGAATTTTAAATTATTGTTTCTTCACTTGAATTTAAGAATTAAATCAATGTAAATCTTCGTCAAATGAAGGTTAAACAGTCAGTTATGTGCCAAACGTGATACACTCTTAGGCGATCATGTATCTTTCGGTACATGACTGACGAGGTAGATTCTTTCCCGCAGTAGTTTGCCATTTCTTTCTGCGATAGACCAGTTGCCATCCAAGGCTATAGAACCTGGTTTGTCCTGCTATTTATCCATAGCTGGCGGGGAAGCGGATTCATAACTTTCCCAAGGGCATTAGCACGTAAATGAATGTAATGGATTTAACTGCAGTTCGAACTCGGCTCTCCGATCCCTCGACGAAGCCTTAATAAAGGTGGAACATGCTAGATTGAGATGTTTCCTAGTTGTTCTTTATTTTAATTCATCATCTTGTCGGATTCCTATCCATATCAAATCTACATTTGATCGACATTTCAAATCATATATATATATATATAGAGAGAGAGAGAGAATGAGAGAGAGAGAGAGAGAGAGCGGGGAAGGGAGAGGGAAAAGCGAAAGAGAGGATTAATAAAATAAATTGTCATTTATCTGATTGATGTTATAGGCAGAAACTTGCTGTAATTGTTCGGTCCACTCGTCAAGAGATATCAACAAACATCTGTCAATTTTCCCGTTTTCGTTATTTTTATATTAAGTTAAAAATAATTTATGCGCTTTTCATTGATGATAAGTTGATTTTTCATATTTACGTGCGTATGTCTGCATTTACATGTGTGTATGCATGATTGTGTACGCCTGTTCGTGCGCGTACACACACATACACACACACACAAACACACACACACACATATATATATATATATATATATATATATATATATATATATATATATATATATATATATTAATCATTTCACCCCAAGCAAGGCGGGAGGGCTACTAGTACTCAGGGAGTTACAGAGAGTGGAAGTCGGAGAAAAGACTGGGTAGTGGACAATTGCAGAAATAAATAAAAGATGAACGATGGCGATTGACGTTGGATTTAAATTATTGAAGAATCAGGGACAACGATTAAGCAGAGGGAAGTTCCACTGTCGGGAAGTACGAGAAAAGTAACTGTTGGAGAAGAGGAGACGGTTGCATTGAACTATTTCATCAGTAAATGGGTGAGGACCTAGATGTCAGTCTGGTAGCACGCTTAAATTCATGTAGTTGGGGCACCAGGTGAAAACATTCGTCGGAGCAGTTGCCATGAAATAAACAGAGGGAAGTCACATCGCGTCTGTGAGAAAGTGACTAAAGTCCAGATGCCAAGATAGGATCGATTACATTGAAGGGCCTTCTTTGGATTTTGTCAAGAATCTTGAGATGAACAGCAGACTCCCAGACCATATATTGTAACAGTATTCAATGTATGGCCAAATGGTAGATTTGTAAACGGGGCGATAGGACCAAACTCCTCCCTCTTCTCTTGAACACGGGTAGAGGCTCATCCCTTGTTTCCTGTTTAGCAAGGAACTCCCGGTTTCTTTTCCTTTTCTTAAGCTTTAATAGTCATGAATTTTTTTATGGTATGCACGGATGGTGGCAATCTATCTTCTTAATGAAGGTACCAGATTTCCAGTTTTCTGGTTGCTGACCCACACTGCTGTTTAGGAGCCGAAACCCTTGCATTCAGATCAACAGTTGCATAATATCGAGATTCCCGCAGTGCCATGTCGTGCATGAAGTGTATTACTGCAAGCATCTTCGGTGCGCAACCCCGATGCTACACTATGTTGCAGTCTGCGCCAGTTCCCTTCCTGAACATTTTACATTAGATGATCGGCCGCTACTACTATCCTATGTATATCTCAGAGCTATGCATTAAAGATCACAACAGTCTGAGTCCTTCCAATATTGGTTGGCATCCTGTCTTCCAGAAGAATAACTTCAAAACCCTATGTAACCCTAGCGAAGCTTATATGTAGCTCAGGAAAGAATCGTGGAGTTTACATTGAGACTCTATGACCCGACTGAGATCGAACGGGTAGTTAGATAGAGGATACCACGGAATATGAATGTTTCATATATTACATTACCTTTTAATTTACGCCAATATTCCGTCAGTTACTCTGAGCCAGTTTGTGCGTGGGAGGTCCCCCATACTTGTATGTCATTCTAGACTCTCTTTACTACAACACGGGTGCGGGGGCGCTATATATCTAGTTCACATGCTGCTCGTTCCCACGGTTGCAAAATCCAGGTGCAGCTGGGATGAAACGACATCATAGTCTTGTATCGGGTTTCTTTGACGTCACAAGTGCACACTACAAACTGCATGATCCACATTTGTTGCAATTTCGAGAAACAAAAAAAGTCGGCGGCGCCTACAGGAGATATTTGGGTTCAACAGCACAGGTGGCACTGGAATGTCTTCTACGAAGATTGGCGACCGTGATTAGCTCTTGAAAGTGTACAATTTCCTTATATTCTCTGTCTCCAGGCTTTCCACTCCCACGTCAGTATCTGCCGTTGCGCAAACCGCGGCGCAAATAGTAAAAATGCCGAACTAAAATTTGATGTTAGTCAAGTTGTAGTGTTCGCTTTCGCATAAATAACCTGAAGAAATATATGAACACATTTCTTGTACCTCACACTAGGAGTTAAATAATAAGGCATGTTAGGATCTCTGAATTTGGACGGCAACCAGTCTAGGAAAAGGAAAATTCTAAACCAGCAACAAAATAACACAATAATCAACTGATCACCCATATTCGTCAAACAATAGACACCTGAAGATGATCTGAGCGTACTTAGCCGAGACGTTGTCTCTATAACGACTTCTGTCATCATCAACGTGGGAACAATGTCAAATGAATAAAAGTACAGTGCTGTTCGATAAAAGTGACTCACCTGATTGTTTTTTTTACTTAAAAGTTTTTTCGCCTATTGTTTTTTTTGGGGGGGGTCAAACTAATTTTTAATCTTACTAATATAAAGACACCTTCCCGACCACCTAGTAAAAAAGTTTACTCACTCTAAGATATTCTATTGATAATTATAATTTTGGATATAAATGAGATTTAGGGAAAAACTCTGTGCAAAAAAAGTGACTCACTTATTTCCTGCAACTAGTAATCAATAGAAACATAACCGAACAGCTTTAAATAAAGAATAATAGAGGTATAATTTATTTATAATAGGTAATATAGTTCGAAATATTTAATAATCTATGGGTCCTCTTTTATTTTGAATAACTTTTTCAACCCTTTTTGGCATTGACTTGATCAGGTTCTGGCAAATCTCATCTCCAAGCATTGAATTCCATTCGGATATGAAATTCACAATCAAATCCTCTTTGTTGCTCAACTGCTTTCTCGAGCGCCTGTACTTTATAATGTTCCATAGGTTTTCTATGGGTTGAGGCCAGGAGATTGGGGCGGCCATGTCATAACACCCACCTGGGTGCGCCATACTTTCGGCCTTGTGTCACATCTAAGCTACGCTTAGAAAATGTAATACTCATTGGGGATCTTTTTAAGTAGTTGTTTTATCCACCCCACCCCCCCACATACGACGATTTGTAAATATGGGGACTATTTAGGAATGTCATTGAGACAATGAGGTATTATGGTGGATGTAGTAAGAAAGGTTAGTAAGAATGTGTTGTTTTGGTGTTAGGAATATTGTTTGCATGCTTGGGTCAGTGCTTGTGGCTGGCTAAGTTTAAAATTAAGACAGATGAAGACCGTCCTTTTACTATCCCCCTTTTTAGGCCTTGTGCCACCTTTTCTGTACTTTCACAGAAATCTTCCTAAAACAGTTAGGATTAAATAGTGAGTTCGATCCTTATTGGTTACCCCATGCTTTCGGCCTTGTGCCACACCTAAGCTACGCTTGGACAATCGCTATTTGGGCACCTCGAGGCGGTGTAATGCTTAGCACGCTTGTCTTGATAGAACGATTACGACTGAGTAGTGAGTTCGATCCTCACTAGGTGCCCCATACTTTCGGCCTTGTGCCACATCTCAGCTACTCTTGGAAAATCACTATTAATAAGAAGTGTTTAAATTAATGTCTGTAAGACTCCACAACTCTTGAAACTCTCTTTCATTGTCAAGCCTATGAACGTTTCAGCCCACTCTTGTATCAACAACAGTGTTTTTTTTTCTTGATTATAATCTTATCATCTTTCTTCTAAAAACTGTTATTATTGGCTGATTTGAACTATTCCAATAGGTTTTAAGTGAACAAAATAAATATATATGCAGAAATTCGGCCCACTTCCTCTTCTATGCCTCGTGTAACTTCACGACGTCTGCGATCATAGTTCCCCACAATATCCTGTCCATTGTAGCTCTAAGTAAACTTTGTCCTTTTCCTCTGTCCCTCTTACCTTTAATGTTCTGTGAGGGTCAAATTTTCCAAACCCTCGTTCTTCATTGTGTGGCCTAGAAATTTCATCCGCCTTCTTGATTTTATGTACAATTTTCCTTTTCGTTTCCATTTTCTCTTAAAAGGCCATCGTTGCTCACATGCCCAGTGCATGGGATTCCCAACATGCTTCTGTAGAACCACGTGGATTTTTGCCGCGTGTCACTTGTTCGTCGGCGATGAGACTGTCCAGTATTCGCTGCCTTAGAGGAGGATCGCTATTACATAACATTCAGTCGCCTTTCCTTTGTTTCTCACAAAATTTCCCTATTTATTTGCTTATATTTGCGAAAAAGTGCGTCTTCGGACTTCAGTCTCCCATTTCCCTGTTAAAAAAAAAGTAAAAAAAAAAAAAAGAAAAAACGTAGATATGTAAAGGTTTTTAATTGCTTTATTTTGGCATCTCCAATTTGTAATTTGCATGTTGGGCAGTTCTTTTTTACTGACAACCATACATCCTGTCTTCCTACAATTAATGTTTATTCCTTTCTGATATCAACACTATGTCATCTTCATATCTTATGTTGTTAATACTATGGCCATGAATGCTTTCAACTTTTATAGCTTTAAATAATCGTTACATTTAATGATTCAGATTTAACCATAGAACTACAATTATTAACACGAATCAATACTCATCCCAAATTATTATTCCACATTTAACAGTATTAACTTTAGTTTCCCGGACTCTAGGACTGCTATGCTCACTTTAAAATACCAGAAATTACCAAAGAATGATTCCTCCAAAATGTATACATATATCAATAGGCTTTTCCGGGTATTAGTACCGATATGTTTACATAAAGACATACAAAGAAATCTTTTCAGTACTAACATATGTAATACGTCTCTTTCTACTCCATCGCTTTTCGCATGATAAGTGTTCAAACGCGCTAAATTAATAAGTTTAACCAGCTCTGGTCTTTACAACCATATCAGCTACACAAAGGTGAATCATTCCCTTCGTATTCCAATAGTAAGAAGGCAGTACCAATCGAACAATTTCTTCCAAAGAATTCCGGCTTTGAGGAACACATTCACAAAATTATGTTTTCATATCACTAGAATCTTAGCCTCTTCATTATCTAGGGTTACCCGTTATCTTTCCTAAATAACCTCATGAGCAGCACTTTTTGCCTTTTCTTACGCTCATACAACACCATACATTAACCCTCTAACTTGAACGCCTCTTGGGCCTCTTATCGGTTGAAAATTCGTAAAAGAAATAAAAAGATATCCGGAAAAATATTGACCTATAACGAGTGCGACCTATGGAAGTAAGACTTATTCTCCTATTTGATATTTCACTATTATGGGCATTATCATATCTGTGATATAATACAACCGTATTTCCCGAAATAGCTCAATGGAAAAGAATGAAAAACATGCTTTGTTCCCAGAGAGCGTTTTATAATCCTACGCCGGACACAAAGTTGGACATGTACACATTTATATGTGTCCCACGCAAAGAAATTATAACATGTAAAAAAGAAAGAAGAGAACATTACCTGTAATATTTCCCGAATTGAAAACTGGATTTACGGCGCTTTCTTTAGGTTAGGTCATATGCGTTTTTTGGGGGGAGGGTTCCTGTAAGACCCACCTGTGTGGATTACAGACGTCCTTCTCTGGGCTCTACATCGGAACCTTTCATTTCATTTTCTATAGGTCTTTCTCCTCCACCAAACTACACACATACACAATTCACTAGTTTAAATGTTTTCTTCATTCATCTTCATTGTTTTGTAACACGCAACAATATAAAACTACAATTCGCCCATGCACTGAAGAATGTTGTTACATCTGGTATGGTTAAATATCGCTATTTTATATTTTTAATTTCGCGTATTGTCTATGTAGACCTTTCTTTTATTAACACATACATTATCATTTGTTCATACACACATATATATATATATCTGTGTGCGTCTGTGTTGTCGTTGCTTTATTCATTTATTACCCAGGCTCACATAGAGAGTCCGCTATTTTTGTTGTGGGATAAATCTAGCAGGAGACGCATGTCTCCCAAATCAAACACAACCAGAAAATATCTCCGCAATGCACCTACCATTTGTTCATGCATTGTATATTAATGTTACATCTAGTCTCTTGTTTCTGCTATTTATTTAGAGATTACTGATAAAATACAGAGACGCTTCTCCGATGTTATCGGTCCTAACATTGCATTTTAGTGTCTTTATTACTTTGTTTGGGATGAAATAATTAGAAAATGATGGTATCACCCATTGACGTATTCACGGGAAAACCTCTCCATAAGGTATGGTGTCAATAAAATTCATAAAAAACTCAAGATCTTTCGCAAAATAAAGGATGACAATTTGCTGGGAGTCTCCAATCTTTTCAGGTTTCAGTTCCAATTTTCCCTAGACCCTCTTTCAGGTTTCTGCGTGGTGTCCCAAGCGCATACAATGCTACAGGAATTACTTCAACAGTCACTTTCCATAGTTCGTTCACCTCCCGAGATATATCCTGGAAGTTTTCAGTTTCTTTGAAGTCTACTCTTGCATCGTATGCAACGGCAGAATCAATAATATGATATTTGCTTCTTTTCTTATTTATCTAAATAATGTCGGGTATCCGTTCTTCCATGACATGATTCGTCTGGACAGAGAAATCTCATATCCCGTGACTGCCGGTGTCTATCTCTGCTTCTGGTGGATGCTATTATTATTTTTAAATATTTTTTTACATGCATTTGTTTTGTAATCACATACAGAGTAATGACCAAGGACAAGCGAAGGATATGCCTTTTTATTGGGTTCACATTATTAAACAAGACAACTATAGGCTCTGCTTGTTAGAACTAATTTTTTGGATTTCCTAGAGAGATGGTGTACCAGATGTTGATTTGTTCTTGAGTTCCTTTCATCAGATCCAAAGCTCCAACCACTACGGGAACAGTTTTAGTTCCAAAAAGTGCCACATTTTTTTTATATTTCCATCGTCAGCTCTTTGTATTTGCTTAGTTTCCAAAAACCTTCGAAGACATGTTTTTGTCACTTAGTGCTTTTGATGTTAATCAGTGTACAATGTTTTTGTTGTTGTTTCTCTAGTTCTTCTCTTCTTTTTTGTACTAGTTCCTCTTTTTCTTTTTTTCTTTTTTTCTTCTTCATCTTTTTCTGCTTCTTCTTTTTCATCTTCTTCTTCTTCTTCTTTATCTTCATCATCTTCTTATTCATCTTGAAATTCTTTTTCATCATCTTCTTCTTTATCTTCTTCTTCATCTTATACATCATCTTTATCATCATCTTTTTCATCATCTTCTTCATCATGCTTATTCTTATTGTACTTTTTGTTGTTGTTGCTCTAGTTTTTCTCTTTGTACTACTTCCTCTTATTTTTTTTCTTCATCTTCTTCTTCTTCATCGTCTTCATCTTATGCTTTATCTTGATCATCTTCTTATTCTTCATCGTCTTAAAATTTCTTCTTCTCTATTTTTTCTTCATTTACTTCTTCTCCTTCATCTTCTTTTTCTTCATCATCTTCTTCTTCATCATCTTCTTCTTCTTCATCTGACTAATCCTCTTCTTCTTCGTCATCTTTTTTGTTGCTGTTGCTCTAATTCTTCTCTTTCTCATTGTACTACTTCTTGTTCTTTTCTTTTTCTTAATTTTCTTCTTCATCGGCGTCTTCCTCCTGTTCTTTATCTTCATCATCTTCTTCTCCTTCATTTTCTTCTTCTTTATTTTCTTATTCTACACCTTTTTAATCTTCTTTATTTTCTTCTTCAATTTCTTCTTCTTTATCTTCTTCTTAATCTACTTTATTTTCTTCTTCATTTTCTTCTTCTATTATCTGCTTCCTCTTCTTAATCTACCTCTTCTTTATATTTTTCTTCACTTTCTTCTTCTTTATCGTCTTCTTCTTCATCTTCTTAATCGTCTTCTTTATTTTCTTCTTCATTTATTTCTTTTTTCTTCTTCTTCTTCATCTTCGTAATCTTCTCCTTTATTTTCTTAATCTTGTTCTTCTTTATTAACTCTGCATTTTCTTCTTCTTTATCTTCTTCATCTTTTTAATCTTCTTCTTCTATATTTTCTTCTTCAATTTCTTCTTCTTTATCTTCTTCTTCATCTTCTTAACTATCTTCTTTATTTTCCTCTTCATTTTCTTCGTCTTTATCTTCCTCTTCTTCATCTTCTTAATCTTCTCCTTTATTTTCTTCTTCATTTTCTTCTTCTTTATCTTCTTACATTTTTTCTTCTTTATTTTTTCTTCGTTTTCTTCTTCTTCTTCTTCTTCATCTTCTTTTTCATCTTCTTAACCGTCTTCTTTATATTCTCTTTCATTTTCTTCTTCATTATCCTCCTCTTCTTCGTCTTCTTAATCTTCTTATTCTTTATTTTCCTCTTCATATTCTTCTTCTTTATCTTCTTCTTCTTCTTCATCTTCTTAATCTTCTTCTGTATTTTCTTGTTCATTTTCTTCTTCTTCATCATCATCTTCTTAACCTTCTTTTTCATTTTCTTCTTCCTTTTCTCCTTCTTTCTCCTCTTCTTCTTCATCTTCTTCTTATTATTATTATTATCATTATTATTATTTAATAAGAATACAGAATAATATATAGCTTACGAAAGAAACGTGATTATTTTGTCTGGTAGTTCAATGTTGAAATCGACCGAATACAAAGACCAGCAATAATAAGATGGCCTAATTTTGCCTTCCATCAACATGGCTGATGCGAAGCACTACGATAATGATGAATGGCAAATTCTTTGTCTATCGTTTTGCGATGACATGAAATGAAAACACGATATTCAATCAATTGCTATGCCCGCTGCTCGAAATGTTGATTCACAGTGTCGTGCTAGACAAGCTCCCATGCCAGAATCTATCTTATTTATTTATAAATCTACAATTCGCCTATGCATTGAAGATTGTTGCTACGTCTGGTCCGGTTAAATGTCGCTATTTTATATTTTAATTTCGCGTATGGGCGTTATTTATTTTTTTATTCTGTCGACTGCAAAATATAGTAAGAACAGTTGGGCACCGTCTGTGGGAAAAAGAGCACCATGATGCAATTGTTTTAGCCAGAAATTTAGAAACGGCATGCCGTAGTGCTTGGCATTCAAGGACAATATAGAGGATTCGGAAAGAGTTCGATGAGTCTAATGGTGATTACGTTGGCACGACAGCTCGGATATTTCACTCTGATCGTTCTGATGAGAAAAGAACTCCCGAATTTCTTGGTGGGGGCCTCGGGCCCAACATGGAGGCCTACGGGAGGAGGTAGAGCTTTTCTTGATCAAGAGGGTGGTTGCACCATGACGCACAAGCAGGAGAACCCACTCTTGGCAATCAGAGAATATCTGCGGCAAAATCACCCCTTACATCTGGCTATTTAACTCCCTAGATGGCAACCTCTCTGATTATTATGTGTGGGACGAAGCTGAGCGAGAGAGTAACAAAACTCCTTATAATACCAAAGATGAACTGAGGGCAAGTATTATGGAAGCATTTACCAGATTAAATAAGAAGACAACCGAAAAAAGCAACAGGAGTTTCCGAAGTCGCCTGGAGGCCGCGGTTAAAGCCAATGGCGATTTTATTGGATAAAGTTGCTTTATAGTATCTCAAGTTGTTTAATTTT
Source organism: Acanthosepion esculentum (assembly GCA_964036315.1). NCBI lineage: Eukaryota > Metazoa > Mollusca > Cephalopoda > Sepiida > Sepiidae > Acanthosepion > Acanthosepion esculentum. Next base: position 132,610,394 of record OZ038486.1, on the reverse strand, counting down.
GGTAAATATATCTATTAAAATGAAATGTCAGTGTTATTTTCATTTTTGCGTAATTTAGATGACGATTTATCCATAGCACTCTGTATTTAGACTGTCTTGATAAAATAATAATAAGTATCTGCACTGTTATTGGTCCTAACCTAGCATCTCTGCTTCAGTCACTTTCCTACAGGAATAATGTAGATGGTAATTTTTTGATGAGCTTTCCTCTTTGGTAGCTACATTTTCTGGTTTTAAACCTAGTACCCTAGTTGAAAAGCTTCAATTCACCTTCTTCATTTCAAAGACCTCATTCTATAAAGGATATCTTCAACATTATGCATTTTAACAATAGTTAAAATTGCTTAAATATATAAAGTCTCCATGACTTATGAATTTAAGCGTAATGATAGATTCGCAGATTTTTAATCATTTTACAGTTTAAATGGTTATATGTAACCGTAAGTTCTATGCTAACAGTTTCTTCTCTTGCACTTCTCACTTGTGGGACGCTCTTTCGGCTCCATATTTTCCAGTCAACTTTGATCTTCAAAATTTAAATCCAAAGTCAATCGTTTTCATCTGTCTCCTTAATTTCTCTTCTTTTATACTGTGCTTTTCTTTTTTTAAAAAGTGTTTCTGTTTCTCATATTCTTTCACACTCAGTAACTCTTTATGTCGTAGTGGTTTTATTGTTTTATGCTTGGGGTGAAATGATTAAGAAAATGTTTGAACAATACATTTACTGGAAGCTATTTTAGTATTACATTGCGCCACATTAAAATACAGATCACACTGAACCAGTGAAAGAAATCTAGGGAACTTTTGTCGGGGGGGGGCGGTTATCATTCATACTGGCTGATATACTAGAACTAATAGACCAGGAATTGACATAACGATGTACAATTTTGTATAATTTTATATATCAATAAACAGTATTTAGAAAAAATATAACTATTTGGAGAAATTTATGGATGCGTTTCCTTCGTTAGGATTTCATCGGACTGGGCTTTGTTGACATTGCCACGTCTACACATGCGCACGAAACGAAAGGCATGGTAGTTTCAAAATTTGCATGGTTATTGTAGTGTATGCTTATTGACATAGTAGTGGCATCTGAGAGAAAAACCTCCATGAAAATTATGCATAAATTGTCCAAATGCAAGAAATTAACAAGATGTGGGGAATGGAGACTGAGACTGTACCAATAGTAATCGGAGCACTGGGCCTCGTGAGTAAAGGAATGGACAATTTTACTAAGTGTGTCCCAGGTAACATCCACAAACGAGTTGCCCAGAAGATCGCCCTACTAGGAACATCCCATATACCAAGAAAAGTGCTCTCAATTAAATGACAATTCTCCTATAGGGTATAGGTACCATAGTTTGGACTCTGCTCTATAGGACACAAAGCAAGAAACATAACATACACAAATAATAATAATAATAATAATAATAATAATAATAATAATAGTAATACTGCTACTACTACTACTACTACTAATAATAATAATAATAATAATAATAATAATAATAATAATAAAAACTGAGAGAAACACTTCCATGGAAATTATCGAGAAATTGTCCAAAGACAAGGACCTGGAGATCGAGATTAACAACAAGTGGAGGAATGAAGACTGAGACTGTACCAAGATTTATTTTGTAAGAAGAAAATTGTGGCACAAGGCCGAAGAAGGGGAGGGTTTGAGGCTGGTCATCACTAACTATCTTATACCTAGCTAATCAGATTCCCGACCCTTTCATAAATTACAATTTCTACATTCACCAAACGAACTCGTCCGTCAACATTCGATCCACCATACACCAAAATACTGTTTCCTCACAAGGGGGGGATCTACAAAACGCGCCCCAAGCCATGAACATTTTTATGATAAATACTTTCTGTGGTGAAAAAATGAGAGGGAAGGGAGATGAACCCAATAATCAACTACAATATTAACGTAATTCAAATTAAACATAACAGATGTTAAATGGGCCCGTCCAACCCTCACAACGGAGAGAACTCTGTATTCTGACCGTTGGACAAGAAGCTCTCTCGCTAAGGGAGTGGGAAAGGAGAAACTATAAATCGACATGGGAAATCTGAAAGATGACCCAGTCGAGATGAAAAAGTGGGGTTAACAAAATGGGGAGGAACATCCCATATACTAAGAATAGTGCTATCAATTATACACCAATTATCCTATAGCGCCTAAGGACCATATTTTGAAACAGGTTCTACAGAATACAAAGCAAGAAACATAACATACACAAATAATAATAACAATAATAAAAATAATAATAATAATAATAATAATAATAATAATAACTGGCATGAACACCACCTAGACCCGGTTAAAGAGATAGGACCTGTAACAATCTTATTGGATTACACAATACACACAGACAGAACAAGCACTTGCAGTTATGTTTAGTTCACTTTTGAGTCTATGTTTAGTTTGTTTTGTGGTTCATTCCCTCCCCTCTCATATTTCATCACAGATTTTTAAATATTTATCATCATTAATTTTTATTTTTTTATTTTTTGCATGGGGCGTGTTTTGTAGATCCCCCTTGAGAGGATGCGGTATTATGATGTATGAAGGATTGATTGGTGATGGAGGGGGTTTTGTGATGAATGGGCAAATTGTAATGAATGAATGGGTCGTGAATCAGATTAGCTAGGTATAAGTTAGTGAATACCAGCCTCAGCTTCAACTCCTCCCCTTTTTTCGGCCTTGTGCCAGAATTGTAATTTTATACGATAAATACCTACACACAGACAGGACAATCATAACTAATCGCCCAGACATCGTTATTAGAAACCGAAAGAATTGCCTCCTTATTGTTATGGCAGTCCCTGCGGACTGCAATGTATCATTGAATATCTTCAAAAAGCAATCTAAATACAAGCACCGTGTAATCGAAATCGAAAAAATGTAGCACATGGGAAAATCAACAATTCCTGTTGTAGTTGGAGCCCTCGGATTGTTTGGAAAAGATTCCAGTAGACTCATTGAAGGGATTCCTGAAATGCTATGCTTTAAATAAATACAAAAAATTCTTCTCACGAGTACAGGCCACACCCTACAAATATGTGTTTTTTTAATTGCTCAATGGAAAATGTGGTGATGACATTTCTGACCTTAGGTCTCTGGTTGGGACCCAGAATGAAATGTGTATACAACAGAAAATGTATGCTTATTTACCTAGCAGTACCATCTGAGAGAAACACCTCCATAAAAATTATCCAGAAATTGACCAAATGCAAGGACTAGAGATCAAGATTAAGAGGATGTGGGAAATGAAGACTGTGGTTGTACCAAGAGTAATCGGATCTCAGGGCCTCGTGATTAAAGGAATCGACAATTTTGCCTTAGGTCTCTGGGCGGGACCCGGAATGAAATGAATATACACCAGATATCAAAGGAAATAATAATAATAATAATAATAATAATAATAATAATAATAATAATAATAATAATAATAATAATAAAGGAGTGCTACAGGCGTGTACGTCTGGTACTAAATACCGAGCTAAACTCACAAAACCGAATATCAGCCATAAACACCTTGGCTGTCCCTGTGGTGCAATACAGCTTTAATGTACTTAACTGGACCATAGCTGAAATTAAGCGAATGGACGCCAAAACGAGAAAGCTCCTCACTTGCTACCGCATGAATCATCCCAAAGCTGATGTTGATCGCCTGTATGTGCCCAGATCCGAAGGAGGCAGAGGATTAGTTCAACTAGAACTGTCCTACAAAACTACAAAAATTGGCCTCCAAAGATACTTGGAAACTACAGAAGACTGGATGATGGTATGTGTCAAGGAACATGAAAGTAGTAAGCGTCTTTACTCCATAATAAAGGAAGCCAACAAATTCAAAATGGAGTTTCAAATGGGCGCAGAAATACAAGTACAGCACGGTAAACCGGCTGAAGCTGCAAAATACGTAAAAAAGAAAGCAAAGATGCAACCGACCAGATACAGAAACAATGGCAGAATAAACCGCTTCATGGCCAATACTCTGCCCGTACCAAACAAGCTCACGTAGACAAAAACCGTACCCATCAGTGGCTACGTAGTGCAGGGTTGAAAGATGAAACTGAAGGTTTTATCCTTGCTGCACAGGACCAATGCTTGTTAACTAGGAATTATCAAGCACATATACTAAAATACTGTGTTAGCCCCAAATGCAGATTCTGTGATAAATATCCAGAAACCATTGATCATCTTGTATCAGGTTGCACGATATTGGCACCTACTGAATATAAAACCCGGCATGACAGAGTGGGCCAATATCTGGTATGAACACCACCCAGACCCGGTTACGGAGATAGGACCTGTTACAATTCTATGGGACTACACAATACACACTGACAGAACAATCAAAGGCAACCGCCCAGACATTGTTATTAAAGACCACAAACAAAAAATGCCTCCTTATTGATATGGCAGTCCCTGCAGACTGCAATGTATCATTGAAGATATTCGAAAAGCTGTCAAAATAAAAGGACCTTGAAATAGAAATCTAAAAAATGTGGCACATGGGAACATCTACAATCCCTGTTGTAGTTGGAGCCTTAGGAATGGTTGGAAAAGATTCCATTAGACTAAATGAAGAGATCCCTGGAAGTGCATGCCTCAAAGAGATACAAAAAATTATTCTGAAAAGTACAGCCCACACTTAACGAAGGGCTTTCATCTATGTAATTTTTTTTGGGGGGTAGGCAGTGGAAATGTCATGATACCATTTCTAAACTTGGGTCCCTGGGCGGGACCCGGAAAGAAATGTGGAAACGGCAGATATCAAAGGAAATAATAATAATAATAATAATAATAATAATAATAATAATAATAATAATAATAATAATAATAATAATCAATTTGTATTTATTCGTATAATTCTGTACCATCTGAATTGGGAAGGGAGATAATTCAACTTAATTTACTTAATTTATAAATGATTAATTCTATTAGTTGTTTTAATAATTCATTCAAACAAACTATTCACCCGCATTTAGAGAAAACTACTCACTGCGTAACATGAAATATTTAATTAATCAGTTAATTTGCTCCCCTGTTTCTTATACTGCATTCTTACTTGTTCAAGCTTTTCATGTAAGGCAATCAGATATCTTTCTCTATTAAGTGACAATCTGTCTACATTTCTGCCTTAACCGGGTATTGAACTCACACTTTTTGGGTCCTGTCATTGGATCTAAACAACGCCTTTATATACTTGGAGAGGGGAATTAACAGGAGATAACTGATAACTGACATCCATTAAAATGGCCCGTGGAACTAGAACAGTCTAACCCAGTTAGTGAAATAAAGGGTTCAATTCTACATTCCAACCACCTGAAGAAGGCCGGAGCGTACAACGGCCGAAACGTTGTAATAAATATGGCAACAAAGATGAGGACGATAGTCCGAATAATGTAAATAGTGTAAGTGACAATCTATTTACAGACTTTGTCACAGCCGTCTTTAAAGTTGCTATTCTTTTTCTCCCAAGAAATATTTGCATTTTATTGTTTATATTAAATGAATATATTTTTAATCTAACAAGAATATGAAAAGCAATTTATATCATTCCAAAAATAATCAATAAATCATAGGTGCCATTGAAACCCTAAAATATAAAGGAAATAGATTAATTAATGGTTCATTGGCCTCTAATTTAGTTGCGATTTTTTTTTGTCCGCTTAATTGAATCTCAATAGAATGTTGAAAGTCTTTTGATTCATTGCATCTCATTATTAAATCTTTCTAACAATTACTGTGATTTTTGACGGTACGGGTACAACAACAACAACAACAACAACAATAATAATAATAATAATAATAATTCTTTTTTCTTTCCTTTTTTCTTTTTTTCTTTTTTCTTTTTTGTCTTTTTTTCTTTTTCTTTTTTTTCGCTTTTTCTGTTTTTATTCTATTTTATTTTATTTTTTTTTTGTCAGCGGAAAGTGTCATGATGTCATTTCTAACCTTAGGTCCCTGGGCGGGACCCGGAAAGAAATGTGTAAACGCCAGATATCAAAGTAAATAATAATAATAATAATAATAATAATAATAATAATAATAATAATAATAATAATAATAATAATAATCATAATAATAATAATAATAATTATTATTATTTTTTCTTTTTCCTTTTCTTTTTTCTTCTTTTTCTTTTTTGTCTTTTTTTCTTTTTTCTTTTTCTTTCTTTTTTCTGTTTTTTTTTTTGTTTTTTGTTTTTTTTGTTTTTTTTGTCAGTGGAAAGTGTCATGATCCCATTTCTAACCTTATCTCCTTGGTGGGGTGAGGACCCGTAAAGAAATGTGTAAACGCCAGATATCAAAGGAAAAAGATAGATTCATTAAGAAACACAGCATCAATGTTAGGGAAATATAAAGTTAGCAATTATCCTTTTTGGAAATAATTGAAAATGGCGGATGCTTTCTCCATTCTAAACGATCCTTAAATATGAAATGAAAAAGGCATTAAGTGCAACAACGTTGAACGCAAGAACGCAACGGATTGACAAAGATAACCTTCTATAGCCACCTGAAAACCCGAGCTCCATAGAAGAACGATAATGGTGTGTCTGTGGCCGGATCAACAGCGCATTATTCCTTTCTTAAAAAGCCATTCAACGTTCCATAGACATTTATTTATACGTCCAGTAGCTCAAACGTGGCCACAGAATTTTGGCCGAGAAGCTCCCTGAAAACACCAATAAAAAAATTACTAATCTCCTCTATGAAAACGAGAATAGGATTCACGAGTTTGTCGAAACACTTTTTCACAACAAAAGCTGTGGGATTTTACTCAAAACGTATCAGGAAAGCTGCCTGATAAGCGGCAACACATCGTTGTAAAGAATGGTGAATATTTTGAATAAAAGATAGTTATACTTTATTTTTTAAGAATAAAGTTGATAAATAGAAACGGAAATTATTTATCAGTCGGTCTGGTCGATATAATCATCAAACAGGAGACTACGAATCAATTGGGGAAAAAACCCTTACTTACTCAACAGGCAATCAAAAATAACAGATGAAGAAGATTCATACCTTCATTAACCAAGGGTATTAACACTTACGTGCTAATACCCTTGGCAAATGAATGTCTGAATCCTCTTCTTCTCCCCAAGCTATGGGGAAAATAACAGGACAGACCGGGCTCTCTAGCCTTGGATGGCAACTGGTCTACCACAGAAAGAAAGATACTGCGGGAAAAAATCTGCCTCGTCAGTCATGTATCGAAAGATACGCATGGCACATAACTGACTACCTGTTTCGTTCACTTTTAGTAAACCCTTGAATCCTAACAGATTTTATTGCCTCGTTTGGGGTGATATTATTTTTTAAAAAATGTAAAATAGTATTTAGCGAAGAAATATTTTAGAAGTATCTATCACCACAATCCTACCATCATTTCAGCGATTCTTTTTTAAGTGTCCGCACTTTTTAAAGCCGTTTGTTTTGTTTTTTCTAAGGCCGGGGGGGGTATACAGGTGTAATAAAACTAATCCTCCAAGAATTATCAAATATATTGAAAAAATATCCACTTGATTTTTTCTCTTTCTCAGATAAAAGCGAACATGGATCTTAATTCTAGGGATGTTTATCCCCTGCGTTCATAAGAATTGAATGAAATTTCGATTTGAGCCTGAGAGCAAATAAGAAATTAATCATTTCTTAAATCTTTCGTTCCGCTATTTGTCCAGGGGTTCGTTTTTACGTTTTGGAATCATTAACTGCCGAGTGATAACGAAAAATCCAATGCAATTTTAAATGATATCGGTTTTTGACAAATTCCTGTCCTCACACGTACACACACACACACACACACACACACACACACACACACACACACACACAAATTATGGCAGATGCTAATTGATGTAATTTAATGTCTAATAAACGAAAGTGAGTAAATATTATTTTTGCTGATTTTTTGTATTGTAATTATTATTTATACAGGATGTTCATAAAGTTCGTGTGCACTTTAAAAAATTTATAACTTTATTTGTATTTGCGATAGAAATAATCTGTAAAAAATGTTATAAAATCTAATGTACCTAGTTTTAAGTATAGCTAAAATAACTAATGTGATTTCAGGCATTACTGTAAATCAGTTGGCAAATGTTTTCCGTGAACTTCAAAATCGCATTACCCTTTGTATGATGTTGGACATGTGGAAACTTAAATAAAATTTCAATAAAACCTTAAATTAATATAGATTTACATCTTTCTAATCCTTTTTACAAATTATTTCTATCGCAAATACAAATAAAGTTATAATTTTTTTAAAGTGCACACGAACTTTATGGACACTGTATTATGTTAAGTTTGAGAGTAAATTATGGATTATATATTTTCTAAAATCAATAATAATCAGTTTTTGTGGATCTTTCAAGGATTCCTCCGTAAGATTTTGGTTTGTCAATTCCTAAGACCTCCTGAAGTTGATCAGTTTTAAATGTTAATTTAACTAAGTTTTCAACTAATGATTTAAAATGTGTAACGGTGGCCTTAACGTTGAAATAATAATTATAAGTAACACAAAAAAATAAAAGGAGTTAAGACGAGGCTGAGGTAAGTGAAATGTTGTTTTATTTCCCGTGATTACCAAAGTTCGATCGCGTACTCGTTCCGGTGTATCATATATATGGGAGACTGAGAGGTCGTTCCAGGTATAGCACAAGTTAGTAGTTGAGATAGATACGTGGTATAAGACCAATAAGCATATGCAGTTTATTGATATAGATTTATTTTAGATATATTCAACGAATTGTCGCATATTCGTTGGCCAAACAAACAAAAAATGATTTTTAACGGTTATGGATTATCAGTCCTCCTATACGTAAAGGAGACAACAAAACCTCATACAGAATGTAGCGAAGGAAAACGAAAAGAAAGGACTAAATATAAACTACAAAAAAAACAGAATAAATGGTCGTCAGCAAAAGGGGAAAGCCCAAAATGCAAATTACAAATCGGGATACTAAAATCAAACAAGTAAAAAAATTTAAATATCTGGGAAGTGTTCTAACAAAGGACGGAATGTGGAACACTGTTATCTGAAGACGTATTGCGTTGGCCAAAGATTCATTCCAAAAACTCGGCGGAGTATTATGAGACAGAAAAATTTCGTTACAATGAAAAGAATACTGAACTGTTACGTTATATATTTCCTCCTACATGTCAGTGAATGATGGACAATCTGCTTAAAGATTAAGAAGATAACTGAAGCAACAGAAATATGGTTCTACAGAAAAATGCTGAGGATACCATGGACCGAACATGTAGCCAACAGCGACGTTTTGGAGAAAATGGGGGAAAAAAGAGGAAACTTATAGTTAACATAAGAAAGAGACAGTTGAAATTTCTCGGACACGTAATGAGGAAGGATGGCTTGAAAAATATAATACTCACATTTCAGATTGCGGGAAAAAGGGACAGAGGAAAGCAGCGCGTGACATACTTGATGGGCTTGAGGAAATGGATGGTAGTACAGGGTTTGAGAGAAATAGCAAAAGACAAAACTTATTAAGAGCTACAAGGGACAGGACGATGAGGTGGGCCATGATCGCCTACGTCATGAAGGGACACGGCACATAAAAAAAGAAGAATATGAAAGTGAATGCTGAACAATTTAATCACAGATAAACAAGAGACTTGGTTTCATTTGGTTTGGTTTATTTTGTATTACGCCTTATCAACCTCAATGGATTATTTAATGCCGTCAAGACTTTTAGAATAGTTTTGTGTGAATAGAATATGCATTCTTGGTAAGAAATCAATTTGTGCATCAGGTTTCATTGACGTAATTTTTGTAAAGATGTTTTTGTCAACTGTCAATTGTATTACTGGTAATATGTTTTTCTTCAAAAATATATTGCTGGTATTTTTACTATAAAAACATATTTTTACACTTTTACAATGTCTTTACCCCAGTTTAGGAGTTAACTATTTGCTCACAGCGGGGACCCTAACAGGTGCTACCACGCCAATTTATGGTAGACCTAGAAACAATAGCAATTAACAGGTTGTTCCACGCTCCTCAAAACCTTCTGATTAGAGGCCTTGCTGCCGTATGTAGTTTATAGTCATACCCAGAACACCACAAGAAACTTGAGATAACAAAAATGTGGTTCTACAGAAGGATACTGAGAATGCCATCGACTGAATACGTGAGCAACGATGAAGTTTTAGAGAAAATAGAAACAAATAAAACACTGATACATACCATCGGAAAGAGATTGTTGAAATTTCTAGGAAACATAATGAGGAAAGAGGCCTTGGAAAATTTGACACTCATAGAATATATTGAAAGCAAGAGGAAGTGAGGAAGGCAACGCAAAACCTATCTAATGGGCTTGTGTAAATTTTTCGCAAAACAGGGTTTATAAGAGATAGCAAAAAGATAAAATTTATTAAGAGCTACAAAGGTAAGAGTTGTCGACAGCCATGAAAGCCCGAGTCGTGAAGGTCCAGTACATACACGTAGTCAGGAGTTAGTGTCTGGTAATACTAGTTTCATCGTTGGTCGGAGGCATCGCAGTTGATGGAAGCACCTTATTGTCGCTCCTGATGTCCTGATTAAGTTTGCCTGTCATAAGACCCGTCACTTGTGCGTGTCTGAAATCGGTGTCGGCTTTATAGTCTGTCAATGGTTCAGAAACGGATGCTGCGAAAAACATACATGGTCCTTTTCCCGATTGGTCAGAAAAGATGTTTTATGACCCTGGTATTCTTGGACGCTATTCCGGTAGTGTACACAGCGTAAAGGGAACAAAACTCTTCGGAATTATTCCCTCACCCGGTAAGGAACGACAGGTTTCACCTGACTGTCATCCAGCGACTTTTCGCATCAAACGAAAAATAATTCTCGCGACATAGGACGTTGAGGGACAGAGGAAAGCAGAGCGTAATATACTTGATGAGCTTGAGTGAATGGATGGCAGAACAGGGTTTGGGAGAAAAGAAAAAAAGAGAAAATTTATTAAGAGCTGCAAGAGACAGGAAGATATGGAGGGCCATATACGGACACCTCCTGAAGGGACATGACACATAAAGGAAGAAGAATACCGGAAGTGGGTGCGCGGAGCCGGACGAAATTAGGATCTATTTTTGCCATATGAGCTGAGGAAGTCGAAATGATCGCCTCGGTTTGAGTTAAAGAAATGGACTTCCGAAAAGCGTAAATGGCATCATATAAAAAGATTTTGTGATATTCTGCATAAATCTAAGACGTATTTTTTAAAGGAATTTAATATCTATATAGCCATTAGTTTAATAATTGATATAGTTCTACTGATTTAAATCTAATAACGTATTATACAGGGTGCTGCAATAACTTGGACCGATATTCAATGTGAATTAAGTTTAAGCGTCTAATGATTTTTTTTTTTGATTTTTCTTTCAGATTTAACAACTTAAGTCTTTGGCAATTTCAACCATTGAAAGAGTAACAATCAAACCATGAGTTAAAGTTATCGAACCCTATTAAGAAAATGGACGTTGAAACAGAAATGCATTTCGCGATTGTTTTTGGTCAACATAATCGACCAATTGAGAGTGCAATTGGAAACATTGTTCGTAAATTGGGTCGATGGGAGATGTAAAAACACCAGTGCGTGCTCGTTTATGCCGTTCATCTGAAAAGATTGCTGCAGTGCACGAGAATGTGGCCGAAAATCCAGACCCCTCTATCCGTCATCGCGCGCAGGAATTGAACCTCTCCACAACAACGTTACATCGAATTTTGACAAAAGGTTTTTCTCTAGACACTTACAAAATTCAATTGACACAAGAATTGAAACCTGCTGACCCCTTGGAGCGCCGTACATTCGTCAATTTGTTGCACGAGCAAAGACAAGCCGATGAAGATTTTTCACAAAAAATACTCTTTAGTGATGAAGACCATTTTCATTTTGGTGGATTCGCTAATAAGCAGAATTGTCGCATTTGGGCTGATGAAAATCCAAGGAAGATTGTTGAAAAGCCACTGAATCTACAAAAAGTCACTGTTTGGTGTGCATTTTTTGCTAGTCGGATCATTTATAAATTTGAACGTCCATTTTCGTAATAGGCTTCGATAATTTTAACACGTTGTTTGTTATTCTTTCCATGGTTGAAATTGCCATAGACTCAAGTTGTTAAATCTGAAAGAAAAAGAAAAAAAAAACATTAGAAGCTTAAACTTAATTCACATGTAAAATCGGTCCAAGTTATTGGACCACTCTATAGTAGGAATATTTCGCTATAGCTATGCACACTTGGATTTTGTTAACATAATTCGGCCCTCTTTTAAAGCTAGATATCTAAACTTTTGCACTTGCTTGATTTGTAGATTATAATTTTTTTTTCTTTAACAGATATAACTCTACTGGTGAATGAACTTAATAATTAACCCATAGCTAGGGGACAGAAAGTGGATTCATACTTTCCCAAAGGTTATTTGAGCGTAAATAAATATAAGGATCCAGAGTGGCATTGGGATACGTGTGTCCGATTCAATCTTTTATTTCAATAATGTTCCCTCATTACAAGGCCCAAGAGTCACTCCCGGTAGAGGGTTACTGTTTGGATTTATATTAGTGTAGCAAAGAACAAGTGTTACAGCTGAAGGCGAACTTAGAAGGAACCGGAGACCCAGTCCTAAGGAAGAAATAAGGGATAAACCTCTACTCCTGTTCATCCGGAGGATAAGGGAACCGGACGATAAGCGAACCTATCTACTCCGAGATGTTATTCATTGTACAGACGCATGTCCAAGCTTACAGCACCTGGTATCCCCAAGCAGAGACCCATTTAAGTACTGTCATGACGACGTTGCTTAACTTCGGTGGTCTTACCAGAACCTGCATTTCAACGTGATATAGCCGTAAACCTCGGGGGAAAAATCAACTATAATAACGCATAGTCATGAAAATAAAACATAATGAAACTCTCGTTCTCGCACGATCATAAAGTTAAACAATGTGGAGCCAGGTCAGTATCTAGATGGGTGACAGGTTGCGATACCAGGTGTTGTAAGCTTGGGTGTGCGGGTGGTGTAATGGATAATGGCTCGGAATTGGAAATCGGGAGATAAGTTTCAATTCCAATCGAGTTCGTTATAATTTCGTACGCGTAAATACACTTGAGAAATGTATGAAAGCACCTCCCCACACCAAGTTACGGGTTAATTATTAGAACTTGGGTCAGGAGATCATTATTATCTCCAAAAAATTCTTATAACCTAAAAACGTATTCTGGTTTTAAATAACTTGCAAACGGTTGATAATCTGTAAAAGAAAAAATAGCTTCATCTACCGCAAGTAGGTTCTCTGTGTCGCGCCAGAAGGTTATTCTCACCTGAGTCCATCCTTCAAATCTATATATCTACCATCCGTTCTTGCATTGAATACTGTTGCCATGAAGTATTGCTGCCATATATGGTCTGGTGCCCCTTCTGTTTGTCTCGGGGTTCTTGATAATATCCAGAGACGGATTTGCAACGTGGTTGGCACTGATCTGGCATCTCATCTGCAGTCGCTCTCTCACGGACGCTCCGTCGCCTCTCTCTGTCTTTTTTACAAATACTTTCACGGTAATTGCTCAGATGAGCTGCTTTCGCTGGTTCCCAGACTTCATGAATTCAAGCGCCCTACGAGGCTGGCATCCCGATCCCACCCTTTCACTGTTGAAACTGTTAAATGTAGCCATCACTTCTACTCAAATAGCTTAATATCTCGCACATTCTCGCCTGTGGAATTCCCTTCCTTATTCCTGTTTCCCTGACAACTATACTCTCCAACTATTCAAATGTAATGTCAATCGACATCTCCAGTTGCCTTGATCTATCCATTATGCTTCTCCACTTCCTTTCCTCTTTCGCTCCTATCTGCTCTCGCTCCAAATCTTCTGTAACCCCTTGCGTGCTAGTGGCTTCCCACCTTGCTTGGGGTGAAATGCTTACAAAAAAAAAATATATATATATATGGTCTGGTGACCCCGTTGTTCATCTAGAGGTTCTCGACAAAATCCGGAAACGGATATGCAATGTGATAGGTCCTGACCTAGCATCTCGTCTAAGTCACATTCTCACAGAAATTCTGTGGCTTCCCTCTGTCTTTTCTACAAATATTTTCATGGCAACAGCTCCGACGAGCTACTACAGTGTTACCCCAACTGCATGAATTTAAGCGTGCTACTAGGTTGGCATCTCGGTCCCACCCTTTCACTTCGAAACAGTTAAATGTAACCGTCTCTTCTACTCCAACAACTTCTTCTCTCGCACTTCCCGACAGTGGAAATCCCTTCCTCCTACTTGCATCCCTGATAGCGATAAACTTCAAATATTCAAGTGTAATGTCAATCGACATCTTCTGATGCCTTGATCCTGTTCCCCGTCCTTCTCTATATCCTTTCCCCCAAAACACCTCTTTTTACTCTTGCTTTCACTCTGTGTAACCCCTTGCGTGCGAGTGGCACACACGCCTTGCTTGAGGTGAAATGCTTAAAAAAAAATCGGTTAATCAATGCCTGGACGGAGCCCATAAGTAACGAAGTCTCAAAGTAAATGGAAACAAAAAAGAAACTGATTCTGACTATTATGAGGAAGGCGGGCTTGGAGAATTTTACACCCACAGGGCATATCGAGAGCAAAAGTGACAGGAGAGGCAACTAACGAGTTTATGTGAATGGAAGGTGGACAGGGTTATGGAGGCTTGACAATGGTGTAAACGTTGCTAAGGGCTAAAGTTGTGGTAGGCCTTGATCGCCCAAGCCTTGACACTTAGAACAAGAAGAAGTAGAGAAAGCAACAAATCTTGACTTGCGACTATTATCGCAATACTAGGTTCAACTGATAGAGAAAAAGAAAACAGCATGTATACAAAAAAAAAAGCTCCTAACCGGATCTCCCGCCTCTGAAATAAAAAAAAAAGTCTCATGGGCTTATTCCCGTACAAATCCGTTTCGAGAATGCGGCTGTATCGGTTGAGTAAGTGGACGAGTTGTCGGCCATCGAAGAGAACCAAGGGTTTCAAATAGCTCAATAAATGAAAAATCGGATAGGTAAAAAAGAAATATTTGATTAACTAACAAAAACAGATACAAACGAACAATAGAGAGAGAGAGAGAGAGAGAAAAAAAAAGGAACATCCGACTCTCCGTCACTACCGCTCCCTCGATAACAGCGAATGACAATTCACTTCAGCGAGTATATAGTAGCAGTAATAGTTCTTTTGATTACGGTGACGGTAGAATGCGCTCTGAATAAAACACTGCTCGTTGCAAAACTTCACTCCGGCTGCTGCTCTCTATTTATACTGCTACAGCTGGGGAAATGTACAACACGGCCACTCCCCGTCAGGAAGAGCTTAATCTGGTGGTAATTCGTTTAAAACAAAGTGTAAAATTAACACAAAACGTTGGAGAAATTCATAGCCAATCCGGAAATTCTGACATTTTTTTTTTCTAAATTTTTATTTATTTCTTGGTGCAAATTTTAAACTTGGGTTTGAATTTTAAAAAAAAAATAGAGTTACAAGTAAAACAGAACACAAACGTAAAGAAAAGAAGAAAAACGTGCAATTTAAAACAATCAAAAGACCGATTAGTTTTCTACTTCTTTTTTTTTTCTTTTTCACCTTTCCAATGTTATCGAATCGACAAAGACTAATGTATCGAAGTTCAGACTCAGGCCAAATCAGAGACAACAATCAAAACACACAGTTTCATCTCTAGCCAGAAGTGAAAGAGAGATAAAAAAAAAAAAAAAAAACTTGAACGGTCACTTTACTAAAAACACTGAATAAACGAATCCATTCGAAGGTATGTACTGTAACATATATTAAAAGACTAACACAAATAGCTATACAGAATGTATAGAAGTGATTGTGCATGTTCATCTTTTTGAGTCTATGTGAGACTGTGAGAGTTTTACTGTGTGCATGGGTGTATGGGTGTGTGCGTGTTAGTGCGTGTATTCGACATCCAAAATAGGACCAACGTGTACACATGACAGGTCGATGTGTTTTATAACGAAAGATTGCTATCCGCACGGTTGTTGGTTGTTTGTTTTTCTATACAGACCAGTTATCCTAAATCTTATTGAATGTGGTTATATGCTGACAGAATGAGAACGCTAAAAGGCCAATCGTGAATATCGTCCACGATGAAGTAAATATTAACAAAATAAAAATAAAAAATAAAAAAAAACGTGTGGAGAAAATAAAAAAAAGATTTCAAAAGGATATCTCCTGCAACAAAGAAAAAAAACAAATTGTAGGAGTATGGAAACCGTGTTAAAGTCGATAATCAGGATTTGTACAACTTAATTACTTATTTTTAAAAAAAAAGTCAAAAAACGAAATAACGGTGATAACGTTTGAATTGAGATCATATGTGGAAAGTACAAAAAAAAGTCTTTCATTTCTGTGTTTGGCAACAGCAAATATTTACGTAGGCACTAACTAAACGAAGATGAAAATAAAATAAAAATCTATCCATTCATATTAGCGATTTGAAAATCGTATGTGAATAGTTTTCAACAAAAACATCAACAGAAATTTTTTAAAAAAACGAAAAAAAAAAACCGGAAAAAAAAAAAAAACAGAAACATTGGTGCGCGTATACAGGTACGTAAAAATCATCTACTAAAATCTGTGCATCAAAACCGTTTTATCACATTTACAGGTGTGATATAACGAAAAAAAAAAGTTGCAAAAACTCAAGAAGGAAAGAGAGAAAAGTAAAATGAAAAAGAAGACAAATATGAATAAACAACAAAAGAGAAGACAAGGAAAATAAGTATATAAAAAAACAAAAAACAAACAGCATTTCTCTTTTTCTTGAAGTAATCCAAGGAAGTGTACATAGACTTTCACACTGTTAAGCTGTTTACGGAAGTTAAAAAAAAGGTAAGGAAATTCGAACGAAGAACTTTCAGGAACGAAACGGTTTAATGTGATATTTTGTGACAATCGCTGTTGTTAGACGACCACCGGAATTTCAAAGCCTACCCTAATTCTTTGAATTTAAATACTTTTATATTATAACATAATTCATCTCTTTCGCCTATAAAAGTAAACAATCACACACATCGATATATATATATATATATATATATATATATATATATATATATATATAACATCTATGTGAGCATTTACTCTTATCTATAAAACGTTAAATTTTTTACCATTAGTTTTAATTGTACGTCTGTATACGCTTTATTTTAAGTATTGTTATTTTTGTGCTTTTATTAGAGTTATCCAGTCGATAAAATGAATTCTTTCTTACGGGTAATATTGAATAATGACATCTCATGAAACAAAACTGAAATAGCAAAACAACGTGACAAAAATATTTACAAAGTTATGTACTCAATGATGACTGGAGCAAACTTTGTGACAGAAGACAGAATAAAAAGAGAAGAAAAAGTTCGTATTAAGGAAAACTTATATTTCTTTTCTTTTTTTTAAATAAATAATTAAACAAAATAACTAATAGACAAAACTCAGCATGGGATGGAAATATTCCTTTGAGCCATTAACTATTTTATCAATCCATTCCACGTAAAATTGATAATCATATTTAAATGACTGACGTTGCCTCTGACTATACATATATATATATACATATATAAATGATCAAGTGACATTTCCACATGCTATAATAGTTAACATTGTCTTGCTAGATCATTTACATAGTGAGTTCGATCCTCGCTAGGTGCTCTTTACATTAGGCCTTGTGCCACTTGTAAGCTACGCTTACTAAATCGCTATATAGATAAATCATCAAACGTAATTTATCAACATAGACACGTTTAAAAGATATTAGAAAAAAAAAAACTCTCGTCCAAATGTTGTTTTTTTTTTACCAGATTAAATGTAATTTTTAAGCAAATAACTGCTTTATTCTCTGTCACAAAAAGAACATTGGCTAAAGATATAAACTTTAATATTGCTACTCATTTTTAACTATTTCTTTCTAAATCGTTTTTTATTGTCTATAGAGCTTTCTTTTAAAAAAAAAATTCTGCGATTTGTTTAAAATAAGAGGAAACTTAAAGAAGATATCAGCTTTCATAATGTTCGTTCCATACGAAAGATTAATTAACTTCAGGCGAACAAAAATAATTAATTAAAACAAACATTCATTTAGCAAAATATACGTTTTGCTTAAAACCCGAAAATGCTCTATAGATTTATTTGCATATGGACATTGCTTTTACTGCCGATAGTGTTCGGGGCCCGGAATCGAGATTACATGTGGTATCCGAATATGAACAGCACCACAAAACAAGTTATACATTTTGCTTACTTAGGTGCATCGGAATCAGACGAATACCAAAGAGAAAAACAAGCCCGGGTCATATCAGGTGCCCTTACCTATGCTGTGGAACAGATTAACAATGATACGACTCTCCTTCCTAACCATACGTTGGCTTTCAATTGGAGTGATACAAAGGCCAGCGAGTTGGTGGGCCTAAACAAAATGTGTCACCTATGGTCCGAAGGAGTTTATGCATTTTTAGGACCTGAGATCTACTGTGGAGTTGCGGCAAGACTGTCCGCTGCTTGGAATATACCAATGATTTCTTATGTAAGTACATATTTATTTTGTTTCTTTCTTTTTTATTTTAGCTGTGATATATTTTTTTTATCTTTAACATCTTGACTTTGCTCATGTAAGCATAAATTACACGCGGGAA
>OZ038486.1:132576706-132584206 GCA_964036315.1 Acanthosepion esculentum | reverse complement strand
AGTGTCACTATCACGCAAGGGGTTACAGAGGATGAGAGTAAGAGTAAAGAGGAGTGTTTGGGAAAAGAATAAAGGGAAGGACAGGGATCAAGATTAAGACACCAGAAGGTGTCGATTGACATTACATTTGAATATTTGAAGATTATAGCTATCAAGGAAGCAAATGATAGGAAGGGAGTTCCACTGATGGGAAGTGCGAGATAAAAAGTTGTTGGAGTAGAAGTGATGGCTACATACAACCATTTCGACCGTGAAAGGGTGGAACCGAGATGCTAAACTAGGACTACGCTTAAATTCATGCAGTTTGGGAACCAGTGAAAGTAGCTCGTCAGAGCAGTTGCCATGAAAGTACTTGTAGAAAAGACAGAGGGAAGCCACAGCACATCTATGAGATAGTGACTATAGAAGGGATGCCAGATCAGGACCAATCACGTTGCATATCCGTCTCTGGATTTTGTCGAGGACCTCGAGATGAACAAGCGGGGTCACCAGACCATATATTGCAGCAGTATTTCATGCATGGACGAATGGTTGACTTGTAGATTTAAAGGGTGGACTCCGACCAGAAGAACCTTCAGGCACGACACAGAGAACCAACTTTCCTTGCGGTAGATGAAGCTATAGATTAAATGTACTTGTTCCACCTCAGGTCAGTGGACAACGTGAGATCAAGCAGGCGCAGGGAAGTGCTCTCGGGGAGTTGGGCATCAGCCATTCTGATTGGAGGCAAGGAGGGTTCTCTATGGTGGGTAAATTACTTCTACTATGTACCATGTCTCTTCAGGATATGAGCGATTACGACTCTCCATTACGTTCCCTGTCTTTTTTTTATGCTTCGTATAAGAGAACATTTGTTTATATTTTTTCCAAATCCTCGTTGTTGCTCACCTGTTCCGTCCATAGTATTCTCAGCATCCTTCTGTAGAACCATATTCCTGTTTCCTCAGTTCTCTTCTCCATCTGTGATGAGATTGACTAGATAGATAGATAGATACGAAAAATGAGACAGACAGATAGATAGATAGATAGATAGATAGATAGATAGATAGATAGATAGATTTCCATATTGCAAAGCAAGAAGGGTTGAAGTAATTAATTTAGTTTATGCATAGAGAAGGATATAAATGATTTTTATGTTTCAATGTTTATTTTCATAATACTTAGAATAATATGTAATAATGATAATAATAAAATTAACCGTTTCCATAGAAGTCAATTCAGTATTCACTTATGGACAGTTTGTCCTAATATAGGTTAAAATTTATAAAAAAAAAAGTTTACATTTCTCCAATCCCATGTTATCATAGTTACTATCATTGCTGGGAGTTTCCTTTCTAAACTTTTGTTTATGTTCCTGAGGAAAGTTATCATTAATATGTCCTTATTTTCCATTGTAGTTACATGTGCTACGCAAATGTTGTTTGCTGTCAGAACTTTTCAAGTAATCTGGTTTTGTTATTGAGTAAAGTTTTTGGTAATTTTGTCGTGACATTCTATAGAATTCGATGAAGGATTGTAAAGAATTAATTCGCTTGAATCCATTTGATTTAGGAAAAGGGTTTAATATAGAGGAGAGTTTAGATAATCTCCGATCGAGTTAGACGGCATACATGACATCTATTGATGTGGTAAGGCTATTTAGACAGATGACTCGAGGTCTCGGTTTATTTCTATTCGGTTCGAAATTCCAACGTATATCACCGGAAGAAGAGAGATAACTGATACTGATACATCCGAAAGAGGCATGGCACGTGGAACTAGAACAATCTACCCCCCGCCCCCTCCCCC
Organism: Acanthosepion esculentum; assembly: GCA_964036315.1. Taxonomy (NCBI): domain Eukaryota; kingdom Metazoa; phylum Mollusca; class Cephalopoda; order Sepiida; family Sepiidae; genus Acanthosepion; species Acanthosepion esculentum. The sequence goes on along the minus strand of OZ038486.1, from coordinate 132,582,418 downwards.
GGTGGACGAAATAAAGGGTTCGGTTCGAAATTCTAATCACCTGAAGAATGCCGGGGCGTACAACGGCTGAAATGTCGTATATGTAACAATAAATATGAGGACAACTGTCTTGAAAAAGATACATCTAATCAGCCTATTCTGTGTTCAATTTCTTTAATTCTTACAACTCATTCATACTCAGAGCTATTTGAACCGTTTAGAATTTATTAATTCCACATTCAAAACCTGTATAAGGTATCACATATTTATATGTTATACTGATCAGTAATGATATTAAAACGAAGCACAGAAGTATATCTTTCTTCACACACACACACACACACACACACACATATATATATATATATATATATATATATATATATATATTAAATAATCTAATTCCTTACATCCTTTCTTTCTTTCTTTGTATTATTCAACGCTGCTGCTCTTTCTCTCTCACTTTCAATTCGACTCCCCTTTCTTTACATCATGTCTCTCTATACCTGTCCCTCTGCTTTCACCCCCTCTCTTATAAACTCTCATTCCTTCTTCTTTTTTTATTTATTCTTTATTTCTCCTTGAACATTCTCTCCTTATCTTTCCAATCTCTTCAGTTCTTTCTTTCTTTTTTCTTTTATTCTTTCTTTCTTTCTTTCTTTCTTATCAACTTCCTCCCTTCACTAGTTCCTCTAGAACATTCTCTCCTTATCTTTTCAAACCCCTAATGCATGCCTCAGTTCTTTCTTTCTTTCTTTCTTTCTTTCTTATCTACTTCCTCCCTTCACTACTTCTTCTGGAACATTCTCTCTTTATCTTTTCAAACCCCTAATGCCTGCCTCAGTTCTTTCTTTCTTTCTTTCTTTCTTTTTTATCAGCTTCCTCCATTCACCACTATTTCTGGAATATTCTCTCTTTAACTTTTCAAACCCCTAATGCCTACTTCAGTTCTTTCGTTCGTTCGTTTGTTCTTTCTTTCTTTCTTTCTTTCTTTCTTTCTTTCTTTCTTTCTTTCTTTCTTACCAACTTCCCCCCTTCACTACTTCTTCTGGAACATTGTCTCTTTTTCTTTTCAAACCCCTAATGCCTGCCTCAGTTCTTTCTTTCTTTCTTTCTTTCTTTCTTTCTTTCTTATCAACTTGATTGTCTTTAACTTAGACAAACATTTGATTCGCTTTATGAAAGCGTTTCCCTTTTTCGTGGAAGTTAGGCTGAAAGACATTTATACAATCTGCTTGAATCAGAAACGAGGACAAAACCCCTAATAGTTTGCAATACAAATTCGATTACATCACCACTTGTCCTTTCCGTCGGCTTTTCCCCCTCACACTCTTTCATCGACATGCACATTTACAAACACTCCACTGAGAATGTGTCACCGCGCTGTCGGCTAATCGGTAGCGAACTATATCTGTTTGACCGTTACTACAGTTTAAGGAGTTCGATCTTCTGTGTATAGACCATTTCCATATCTTGACAAGTCGTAAGCAACGGATGTGTGATTCTCCAAATCCATAACAATTACAACATAATCAGAAGACGTAAGCAAGTATAAAGTTCTAAAGAAAATGGCCACTTCTTTCTTTTTATGTGCCATGTCCTTTCAGGACGTAGGCGATCATGGCTCTCCACCTCCCTCTATCCCTTGCAGCTCTTAACAAGTTCTTTCCGTCTGCCATCTCCCCCAGACCACGTTCTGTCATCCACTTGCTCAAGCCCGCCAGGTATCTCATGAGTTGTTTTCCTTTGTCTCTCTTTCCTTCTATTCGACCCGTGAGTATCAGATTCTCCAGGCCCTCCTTCCTCATTACGTGTCCCTGAAAGGCCACGAGAAATGCATATATCATATATTTCACTTAGTAACCCTCTACCTTGAGTGGCTCCTGAGCCGTATATTTGATACATTTTAGTAAGAAAAAAATCTTCTTCATTTTTTTATGAGTTTCAAATTATTCGTAAAAAAAAAGGGCCTAGAAATAAACCACAGGAGGACTTTTTTAATGACAATTGACATAGAGAAGGCATAATTTAAGATCCAAATAAACAAGAAAACGCTCTGAATAATAAAAAGCAAATGAATAATTTGGCATATGTTATCGCATGCTTGTTAGAATAACGAAAGATTTGCAGGAAGAATAAACCTTGGCTAGGTAGGTGGTGTATTATTCAAAATCAGAAAGACATTGTTGAATTTCTGCTGATTCCTTATGAGGTGAGACCACTTGGAAAATTTAACACTCACGGGTTATATTGAAGGAAGGAAGTGCAGCAAGAACAGGGAAAGACCTACCCAATAAGTGTTTTTGAAGTCATGGCGGAAAGGAGACAAAGACGGAGAGAGTCTGAAAATGCTGCTAAGAGCAGCAATGGACAAAATGATGGAGAGAAATATTAATATCTACATCATTGAAGGGAATTAGTAAAAGAAAAATAAGTAGATAAATATCGACTATAAATGGGTATTTTCAAAACAATAGCACTGAGCCATGTTCAATCAAAACAGGTTACCAAATTTCCGTCGTAAGCTGACTAATATATATATTTTAAAATTTTTTAGGTTATTTTATATTTTAACTTTAAATTATGAATTTAAGATTTAAAAATTAAAATTTGAAATTTTAGATTTTAATTAAAAATATTTTTTACTCCTTAAGTGTTATTAATAATATTAATATTTTTTTGTTTATTTTATATTCACATTATATTTATATTTTTATATTTACATATATTTATATATTTATATATTTATATTTTTATATTCACATTATATGTTTTTCCTATTTTATTTTGTTGATAATTTTTTTTATAATTAATGGCAAACGTTAAATTTTTTTATATTAATGGCAAACGTTAACTGCAAAATATATCAATCTGTATATTTTTTTAAATTAAGCACATTATGCCCATATATTGTAATTTATTCTTCCTTTTCTTTCCCCACCTTTTCTTCACACCTCTACTTCCACATTTTCTTCCCTATATATTTTCTTCTCTTTTTTTTCTCTTTGTCTCGTTTCCTGTGAGATGAATTATTAAATAGGTTAATGCCTGGTCCTTACCCCTCTCCCTTACACTTAAGTATTTTAATAAATAATAGATTTTAAATTATTTCTCTCTCTCTCTTTCTCTCTCTCTTCCTTCACTAACTTCGACCATATCTGTCGTCCTCCTCCCCCTTTCTCTATCACCTTACATCTACTTAAAACTGCCCCTTAAAAGAGTTTTAAAATAATACGTAAATTTAAAGCCATTTTATATGCTTGAAATATGATCTGAGGAACCAGGTAAAAAACATCTTCCTGGGGAAATAAAATATAATCAATGGATCCTTAAGGTTTCTGTTTCCTAAATAAATTCATATATATATATATATATATATATATATATATATATATATATATATATATATATATATATATATATATGTAAAGAAAGAAAGAACATTCAGATTTATAATCCAGAGTTCTTTAGCATTTATTCTTAAAAGCAGTGCTCGATACACAGTAGAGTATAATGTTATAATATTATTATTTAAAAATATGTATTCATCGAAATTATCATGTTTCGGAACTAAAAACTAAACTTTAAATTAAAAATAAAATGAAAGTATTTGTTCCATTCTCAAGCGATGTTGAATAAGTTCCGTAAGAAAATTTATTTTCGAAAGTTATTCGACATCGCTTGTGGACGGAAGAAAAAATTTAATTTTATGTTTAATTTATATTTTTAATTTTTAGTTCCAAAACCTGGTAGTTTCTGTGTCGCGATGAATATATATTTTAATGATAAAAAGAAAAAATATTATAACACACACACACACACACAAACATATATATATATATATATATATATATATATATATATATATATATATATATATATATATATATATATATATATATATATATATATATATATATTCATAAATGTTTTAGTAAAGACGACAGACAAAGGACTGCGATTAAGCTTTGTATATAATTTTTCTTGTGTTCGAACAAATTTTTTCTTTTATGGGCACAGATTGCGCAGAAACAGTCTAAAGTTTCTGTAATTCCGAGTGATTTCGGCTATACGATTATCCATTATCAAGGATGATGTTTTTTTTTAACTGGATGTATGGGTTGTGTATATGTATCAAGAGTTACAAGGATGTTTTATTTTGCCGAACACGGTCAGCACATTATTGCCGTGTTCATAGTTAATATTATTTAGCGTTGACTTTTCTTTTTATCATTAAGTCTTCAATTATTTTTAATATTTTTTTACATGTGGAAGAGGTTATTGGGCATGTATTTTCTACTAGTATGTTTCGAATGGAGCCTGGTAGATATTTGTGTCGTTAAATGAGTTCTAATGGAGCTGTGATTGGTTAGTTGTAATATAAATCGTCAGGATACGCATATAGTAGTGTGAGCGATGCAATTATTTATGAGTTTAGTTTGATAAGGAATAGTAAGGTCAATGTGTAAATTACTCTCTCGGATATCCTTCTATCTATCTATCTATCTATCTATCTATCTATCTATCTATCTATTCAACCCGTGAGTATCAGATCATAGATCTGATTTTCGAGTTGTTGTCTTCCATCTGATTATCCAAGGAATTGATAGTAAGTTAATGTCTCATTCATTCTTGTTAGCAAAGGAAGACTTAATGATAGAAAGAAAAACCCAACACTTAATAATGTTAACTACGAACACGGCAATAATCTGCTGTGTTCGGAAAAAAACTATATTTTTATCATATATATATATATATATATCTGTGTGTGTGTGTGTGTGTGTGTGTGTGTGTGTGTGTGCGTGCGTGTGTGTGTGTGTGTGTGTGTATTTATCATCTCTCAGTTGCGGCTCTGTCTTTGGGGAGAGTGCGCTCAGGGGCGACTCCGTCAAAAGGACAGAGTCGCAACTGGGAAACAGAGCCCTCTCATTGCACCAGAGAGATGGATCGGTGCTCACAGCCAGTGCAACCGACGGTTGCGGGGGCTCCGGACAATTTTTGGTCCCATCCCGGATGTACGCGTTCGGGTCCTCACCTTAAAAACTCACCTTGAGTCACAACTCGTCTTAGTGGAGAGAAAGAGTAAATACCTAATTTGATCAGGGGTCATTTGAACTCGTGAATAATGTTTGTTCTTTGTAGCTTTGATTTTGTAGGTGTGTTCTTATTTTTGAGGATAAGGTTAGCTGTTTTAAATTTTATGTTAGAGATAATGAAATCAATTTTTTTGTTTTTCGGGTCAATTGTGGTAGTGTATTTCGTTATGATGTTTCTCAGTGAAAATTCATCTTGTTTGTACTTGACGCGACTCTCGCTTATGTAGAATATGATTATGCTATTGTTTTTGTCTGTGTGTTCTCTATCGTCATTATTTACTTTGGAAAGAAATAGTCTAATCTGGTGGTCAGTGTGGTGGTTAAGAAAAACCATTGTTAACTATTGTCTGTTTTGCCTTGTTGAGATCTTTAACGAAAAGTACATGAGAAGAGGAATTCTTTTGTTCTCTCTTTAGGAAGTTTTTATCACAGCTATTGTGTATCTGAGTGGACAAACGTTCTTAAAATTAGTAAAGTACATATGGGAGATCCTATCGGCCCGTGTTTCTCCAATTACTAAATGTCACATGCAGAAAACACGATATTTAAACAGGTCAGTAAACGTAAAAAATATATGTCCGCTATGTAGGCGATATTTTAGCGAAAAACACAAAAGAAATAGATGCTCTGAAAACTA
>OZ038486.1:132551706-132571706 GCA_964036315.1 Acanthosepion esculentum | reverse complement strand
GGATCGATGTCCACCAAAAACCTTCGAATTAAAGAAGTTTTTTCTATCAAGTTTTTTTCATTATTATTATTAATATTATTATTATTATTATTATTATTATTATTATTATTATTATTATTATTATTATTTATTTTGTGCAGAAAGGCGTTTTGCGTCTGGAATTCCCTGAACTTTTCGTTTGTACACCCTACGTCTAACTTACTTTTTCAGATTTCTCTTTTCTCACTCTTTTATACTCTCTATCTGTTTAACTGGCCCCTCACTAATGAAACCCAGCCAATGTCTTTTCCAGCTTTGTTTATCGGCATTTCGATGTGAATGGAATTTCTCTTTGATGTTGAAACATCTGCTTCAATCTTTCCGATTAGAATTCTTTCCAAAATACTCCTGCTTCCTGCTTTTTTTATGAGAATCATTTGCACTGAACATCATTGTCTAACATCAATTCTTTACTTTCATTCGCACCAAAAAGTTTGATGCTCTCCGTCACATTTTAGAATTCCACGCTTCATTTTCATTATTCACGATCAACTTTAACCAAAAGAGATACGCCATTATAAAATTACATATAATTTATTCATACATACAAATACACGTAGACAAACAGAGAGGCAGTATAAAATGAATTTAGAAAATTAATAAATAAAATAAATAACTTTTCAATTGCATTCACTTTATTAAAATCACTGGTGTTAAAGCAAATTCGCGGCGTTTTCAATAACTTGTTCACTATTTTGTTTGATTGTGTGCCCGAGATAGGAAAAAAACTCAAGAATACTCTTATGTTGCTGTCAGTGGCTGTTTTTCAAGTACAGGGCGATTTTCCTGTGCTGATCTTCCAAACAAAGCCGAATTTTAGCGACAACGGAGTTTTAACAAATAAATATTAATTTAATATAACGACAAGAATACAACACGTTGGTTGAATACTATTTACATTATTCGGACTATTGTCCTCATCTTTGTCGCCATATTTATTACAACGTTTCGGCCGTTGTACGCTCTGGCCTTCTTCAGTATCTGTCTATATTTCTGAGATGAGGTATTATGTACACAATTTACATTATTCGGATTATTGTCCTCATCTTTGTCGCCATGTTTATCACAACGTTTCGGCCGTCGTACGCTCCGGCCTTCTTCAGGTGGTTCGAATGTCCAACTGAACCCTTTATTTCGCTCACTGGGGCAGACTGTTCTAGTTCCACGTGCCATGTCTAATGTATGTCGGTTATCTCCTGTTAGTTCCCCTCTGAAAGTTCTTCACTGCCTTAACCGGGTATTGAACTCACACTCTTTCGGTCCTGTCACTGGATCTAAATAACGCTTTTATCCACTGTGTCATGTGTCCTCAAGGACAGTGAAGAACTTTTAGAGAGGAATTAACAGGAGATAACTGTAGGTACATTAAAATGGCAGTGGGCGAAATAAAGGGTTCAGTTCGACATTGCAACCACGTGAAGAAGGCCGGAGCGTACAACGGCCGAAACGATGTGATAAACATGGCGACAAAGATGAGGACAATAGTCCGAATAATGCAAATAGTATTCAACCAACGTGTTGTATTCTTGTCGTTATATTAAATTAATAATTATTCGTTAAAACTCCGTTGTCTTTTTCTACCGGATTGTATTCTTTCAATGAAAATCGTTTGATTATTCTAAACGGCCGATTTACGAACAGTTCCGCAACAATATCTTATGTTATTGTATCAAATCCCGACACTCTGAATTTTGACATTTAACCAGAACCAGAGTAAAAGGATTCCTACAAGAGCAAGCAGGGGACGAGGAAGTTTTAAAGCTAATTCAAAAAAAAAAATTAAAATTTATACTTACAACGAGAAAGAAAAAAATGAAATATCTTGTACACATAATGCGGTTGATTAATCAATTTATTTTTACGGTTGTTAGCCCTTTACCTGTTATTTAAAACCAGAGAATATTTTTAGATTATAAGATTTTTTTTTTCACATAATAACATTTTAGTGGCAGGAGACTTGCTAATTAACCCGTAGCTGAAGGGAGCAAGAACAGGTAGATTCATACCTTCCCCAAGGTTAGATCTATACTATCATATCGTTCGTTTGTCGAGATCATTGTGGTATTGTGAAATCCATTATGAAAAATTTTTGTTGACTGAATCGTATATTCTCAAATCTGTAACTACGGTTTCGAATTATAAAGTTTAAGGGTAATCAAGGTTACGGCAATGATACGTATCATTGCTTTAACCTTAATTAACCTTAAAAATTCTGATAGAATTAATAGTTTTTTTCGGATTGCCACGCAGTATAAGTTAAATGTATCTGATGAGTCGAGGGGAATTAACGAGAGATAACTGACATGTCACGTGGAACTAGAATAGTCTACCCCAGTGAGCGAAATAAAGGATTCAGTTCGACATTCAAACCACCTGAAGAAGACCGGGGCGTACAACGGCCGAAACGTTGTGATAAACATGGCGATAAAGATGAGGACAATAGTGCGAAGAAGGTAAATAGTATTCAACCAACGTGTTGTATTCCTGTCGTTATATTAAATTAATATTTATTTGTTAAAACTACATTTAACTTATACTGCGTGGCAATCCCCCCCACAAAAAAAACTATTAATTCTATCAGGATTTTTTGTTAGTGACAACAATCTTAACAGTCTTAAGGCACGCTGATGGCATCATGTTGACGGCAGAGAAAAGAAAATCAGGAACTCTTACACAATCTAGTAAATGAAAGCGAAAAAAATAGCGTTCAAACCATGAATTGTGGAAAGACACAATGTCGGATTGTCAACAGGAACGGTCCAAGATAACTAGCTACACACTGGATCCGTCAAAATTTAAATATATTGGAAATGTTTTATCACAAGACGGAAAAATCTGAAACCGAAATCCATAGGCAAATTGGAATAGAGAAAGATTGCATTAAAAATAAACTAAACAAAATATAGAGAAAAACATTTATTAGAGGCAAAAGAGTGACGAAATGCGATCTTATATCAATTCTTCCACGTGGCAGTGAATGATGGCCTATCTCCTGACAGATGGAAAGGAGATTTAAAACAATACAGATGTAGTCTTAAAGAAGGATACCAGGAATACGATGGGCGGAGTGTCGTGTCTACTAAAATATATAATAAAATATTTCATCATGATTTAGGTAGATACCGCCAAATTATCTTGCCGACGTAAAGACATACGACGTGGCTTTTTAGGATCACTTAGGAAGAAATAAATAATATAATTCTGGGGCCGATGTTCTTACGAAAAATTATGCAAAAACCACGAAGTCCGGCACCAAATAAGAGACGCACAGATTTCACCTAGGTCCACGTCATTCCAGTTGTTTTTCTTCAACACCCCCATTCATGTCCACACGCAAAAAGCTATGGCGCTGATAAACTACAACGTGACCGCTCTGAACTACGACTACACAGTTCAGAGTAAGAACCAAATTCTACCTCTTGTATCTCCGTTAACACTAAACACGCACACACGTACTGACTCTTTCACACAAACACACATGTAACCACATTTCACATCTAACCTACGGACGCAATACATTTTATATTTTTATCCGAGAACTCTTTTAATAACCAAAGAAGACATTACACTTTCAATACATTCAACCAATTTCTTGTATTCTTTTCGGCATATTAAATTATTTTTTATATCTTGATACATACATACATACGTAATAATGGCTAGCCACTCGTATCAGAGGTTGCCTGTATACTAGGGAGGCTAGACAATCACTGTTGTAGACACCTGCTCAGGTACATTTGTGTGTGTTCAAATCCCACAGAGAATACTGTAATTATGAGAGGACCTTTGTTACAGTTTCTTGGAGAGAACACGTTATCTAGCGTGATCAAAGGATATTTCGGCGTAAGTGAATGTGACGGACTCGACTGCAGTTCGAACACGCCTCTTGAATTTCTCTCTCCGCACCACTATTGTTTACCCCATCTGCACACCCAGAACTTCAACTGAAACACGCCGTCTTTCTCATTAATGTGTTTAAATTGAATAAATACGAATTTGATTTGTTTCTTAAACATGCCAAACCGATTTAAATTCTCATTTCTCTAAGACACCTTCAAGTGCCGAAAAAATTTGCTCAAGCGTGCTTAAAACATTTGCACGCTAAAAGTTTCGTTTTTTCCTGATAAAATTTATTTTACCATAAAAAAAGGAAAAAGAAATATTAATTTTCAATGCTTTGTCGGTTAAATATATTTGAATTTCGATTAAATCGAGACTCACAATTTTACATTATATAATTTTAAATGCAATTCATATGATATGCCTAAAACATTTGCTGGCGATTGTATGTCGGCTAATAATATTGGAGATTAACTGTGCATCCTATAGTATTGCAGAGATCAAATTCCTAGTTAGTGATTACGTTCAATCCACACACACACACACACACACACATATATATATATATATATATATATATATATATATATATATATATATATATATATATATATATATATATATATATATATATATATATATATATATATATATACGTCCGACAAAACCCTTTTTACAGATTAGATTCAAACATGTAAATTGAATTATTTTTCCTTTATGTCTACTTCTTAGAGACATTCACTGTTAACGGAGATATTGCTTTGCTAGGAAACTGGTGAATGCCGACAAGGCCGTTTTCTGATTACCGTCTCATATGTTATCTAGTTGTACGCAAAATTATTCGACCCCGAGGTTATTTTCTTTTCTTTTCTTTTTTTTTCCTTTTTTTTTCGGTTAATCATTCCGAATTTGATTGCGATTTAGAAAACGGAAGACATTGAATCGGACTGATTGGAATGTTTCTGCATAGGAAGAACGGGCGAAAATATCAACCCTGAGATGCAGAAGAATTATCGAAAGCAACTGAAAATCGTCTATTAACAGCGACCGAATCAGGAGAAAGTTTCAGTCTAGGTGGCGGTCGAACCCTTACACAGAAGTCATTATTATAGTTTAGTAATTAAAATGCAACTAATAATAATAGTTAAAAGATTCTTCTATTTATGACCAATGCAGGTATTAACGTCTTTTAATAATGCAGAGCAGATAAACTTTATGAAAGCAGATCACATCAATATAACATGTAATGTAGTAAAGACGGATACATTTGATTACTAGTGTAAACCTACCTTTATCTGGCTTTGAGTTTGCCAAAGATGCGCTCCAAAAGCTAAGCAGTGTATTCAGAGACAGAAAAACTTCTGAAGCAAACAAAAACGTACTGAACTGTTACGCGATACATTTCCTCTGTATGACTCTGAAAGCTGGACAATCTATTCAAAGATAAAGAAGAGACTTGAAGCAACAGAAATCTGGTTCTACATAAATAGGCTTCGAATTTCTGTACCACAGTTTCTGTCGAGCGCTATAACACTTCCCTGATTATATTAAATTTCTGGACACGTATCATTTTGATATCTCTTCTCTATCGCTCGAATTTTGTTCTATCCATCTGGTTACAGATCACAGATTCCGTCTTGTTAGAATTGACAGATAATCCATTCTTCTTGCATTACTTTAATAGTTTCTCTAGGAGTTCGTGGAATGGCCAAAGAGGCATTCAAAAAACTAAGCAAGGTATTAAGAAACAGGAAAATTTCGTTAGAAATAAAAATGAAGAGACTTGAAGCGACAGAAATGTCGTTCTACAGAAATAAGATTAGGATACGATAGAGTGAACATGTGACCAACGACGAGACTTTGAAGAAAATGGAAACGAAATGGAAACTTGTACTTATCACCAGGAAGAGGTAGTTGAAATTTCTGTGGCACGTAATGAGGAAGGAGGGCTTGGAAAATCTGATTCTGACGGGACAGAGGAAAGTAGCTTGATGTGCTTGAGCAAATTGATGGCAGGGCAGGATTTGGGAGAAAATAACAAAAAGACAAACCTTATCAAGAGCTACAAAGGACAGGAAGATGTGAAGGTCCATGTTCGCCATATTGCATTTATATTACATATTCATCTTTCTTTCGCTTTTTCAATGCGTATTCCATTTTCTGTACCACAGTACCACAGTTTCTGTCGTCAGCTATAACACTTCCCAGATTAAATTAAACTTCTGTACTCGCTTCATTTTGATGTCTCTTCTCTGTAGCTCGAATTTTGCGCTATCCATCTGGTTACAGACCATAGATGCGGTCTTGTTAGAATTGACAGTTAATCATTTCTTCTTGCTTTACTTTAATAGCTTCTCTAGGAGTTCTTGGGGTAGCCAAAGATGCATTCCAAAAGCTAAGCAGGGTATTAAGAGACATGAAAATCCCGTTAGAAATGAAGAAAAGAGTACTGAACTGTTACATGATAGCTGTCCTCCTGTATGGCAGCAAAGGCTGGACAATCTTCTTAAAGATGAAGAAGGGACTTAAAGCAAAAAGAAATCTGGTTCTACAGAAATGTACTGAAGATACCGTGGACCGAACAAGTGAGCAACGGCGTGGTTTTAGATAAACAAAAAGGAAAATTATACCTGACATCGGGAAGAGGCAGTTGAAATTTCTGGGGCACGTAATGAGGAATGAGGGCGTGGAAAATAATTGCATGAAGCATAAATGAGACAGTCACCTCTGGATATTGACCGCAGTGTCCACTTATCCACACACACACACACACACACACACACACACACACACACACACACGAATATATATATATATATATGCGTTTGTGTGTGTGTGAATATTGAAGTCAAGACTTAGAGGCGACAGACTGTTTCATGCTAAACGCAATCATCAGGCCTAATGATTGCGTTAGCGTGAAACACTCTGTCGCTTCTGAGTGCTGACCTCAATGTCACTTTTATATTTACATACGCTCTATCTCTGATATTGAGCACTTTATACCATAAATATAACAGGCCTTAAAATATATTTCTTCATATATATATATATATATATATATATATATATATATATATATATATATATATATATATATATATATATACATATATATATATATACATATATATATATATGTACATATATACATATATATATATACATATATATATACATATATATATATATACATATATATATATATACATATATATACATATATATATACATATATATATATACATATATATATACATATATATACACATATATATACGTATATATACATACATATATATATATATATATATATATATATATATATATATATATATATATATATATATATATATATATATATATATATATATATAAGATATATTTTACAATGTATTCTTTTTAATCCAATACGGTTTTTTTTAGTATAAAAGTTATGTTTTGTATTTCTTTTTTGTCTTTTTCATTTCATTTCTACCGGCCAAGAACAAATTGAAGGTTTTAATTAAATTTAACACACATGTACCATGTACCATGGGTAATTTCGCGCAAGTGCGTTGATTGTTTTTTCTTTTATCGACAGTACCGTATATTAGGTTTAGTTACGCACCGTCTATGATAAAAAGATCACCATGACGCGATTCACTCAGCCAGAAATTGGGAAACAGCATGTCTGTACCTCTTGGAATTCGCGCTGGAAGCTTCAATATGAACATTTCAGAATGTTTGGGTGTCAATCTTGAGGACAGTAGAGAGGATTGTGTTGGATGAGTCTGATAGTGATTACGAAGATGTTTGGACTGATCCCTAGTGATGGCGACGTTACGCCTCCAGTCATCTTCCCTCAAGGAATCAGACTCAACCCGAAGGCCCACATCAGATGCCTTGAGGGGTTAGTGCTGCCCTGGGTCAAGTGGATGGCTTCTGGAAGACCCTATGTCTAGCAACAGGACTCTGCACCATGATAAACAAGCAGGAGAACCGGGACATGGCTGTCAGACAATTTCTGCGAGAAACGTCCCCTCTTATATCTGGACACTTAACTCCCCTGATTGGGACCCCGTTGATTATTAGGTGTGGGTCGCAGTTGAGAGAAATACCAACAGAACGTCTTATAATACCAAAGATTAACTAGGATTAGGACAGAATTCACCAAAATAAACAAGGAGAGTTTCCAGAAGAGTTGCAGGCGATCATCTGTAGGAAGCCAATCGCGATTTTATTGAATAAATCTGCTCCTTTGTATTTCAAGTTATTTTTGTGTAATTTTGGCAAATATATCTGTTAAAATGGCATGTCAGAATTATTTTCATTTTTGAGTAATTTAGACAACAATTCATCCGTCGCACCTTTCATACATAAAGAATAAAAGTAAAAATATATTCTAAAAAATAAAATTTAGAAAAATTGTTTAGAAATAATAGAATCATTAATCATAAAAAAACTGAATCAATTCAATATCAATAAAATGTTATCAGATTTAGAAACACACAAAATTAATATACATCATGAATAAAAACTGCCGGCTTAAATGAGCCGCCATGTGAACATGCGAATACGCGATATCTAAACATGATTAAACCGACAGAAAAAAAAATATAAAAGTAAACTATTTGATAATGGTTTATCAAAAATGACAATACGAAGAAATTGGACAATCATTTCTTAAATACGTAAGGAAAAGCAGAAAATAGGTCGAAATTTAGAAAAAAAAAAGAGAAATAATCCTTAACAAAGGACTTTTGCTGTTCTTTAACCAACTTTGTGAAAATCAAAAATTGCTGCTCAACTACATCCGATATATATATATATATATATACAGTTCCGTGAATGTGTGTTTGTGACCCTGGTTTTCACGCTTGTGTGATCATCAGACAATCTCTTTCCAAGTACCGTGCATATATATATATATATATATATATATATATATATATATATAAATATATATACATATATATATAAATATATATATATATATATATATATATATATATATAAAAATATATATATATATATATATATATTGTATATTTTGGCAGCAATCTTTCATTCATGCATGTTTCATTAAAATGTCAGACAAGGTACTACGATTAAGCTTTTTATTTAATTTTTCTTGTGTTCAAACAAGTGTTTTCTTTTTTCGACACAGAGTGTTTAGAAACTGTCCAAATGTTCTATAATTCCGAGCGCTTTCGGCTTTACTTTTAGCCATTATCAAAGATGATTTTATTTTTTCAATTTAATTGGTTGTGTGCGTTGTGTTTATGTTTCTGATTTTAGTGTGAAAGAGATGTTTTATTTTCCGAACACAGTCAGCACATTGTGGCCGTGTTCGCAGTTCATATTATTAAGTGTCGGATTTTTTTTTTTTTTAAATAAAAAAGAGTTTTCCCTCTTCTTATTTTATTCAAGTTGTTCCTTTACAAATACACTCTATCTGAATATAATTCACACGTGCTTACACACGCACACACACACACACACATACACACACACACACACACATATATATATATATATATATATATATATATATGTGTGTGTGTGTGTGTATATGTATATATAATTTTTATTATATGTGATTATAATAAAATCAATTTGAAATCGCTACACAAAGGCTTTCATGTTTCAATACTACAATAGTACATCTTCAGGCGATGGTAAGTAAATCTAATTACCATCGCCAGAAGAAGTACAATCATAGGATTGAAACATGAAAGCTCTTGCGTAGTAATTTGAACATGTTTTTTTTATTATTATGTCTTATAATAAAAATAATTATAATATATTGGACTACTTTGGTTGGAGCACATTTTTAAATGTAAATGCTGCGAACAGAGGAATTTATTTTACTCCATATGTTCCTTCTCCCATTTGTGTGTTATATATATATATATATATATATATATATATATATATATATATATATATATATATATATATATATATGTAGTGGGTAAATGAATAACATAATAAATAAAATTTCTGCTTTACGACCTTCAAAATAACTTATTCGAATTGATAATGCTTATATAGACTGAAACGTATATATGTTTTGAGAATTGGAACGAGGAAGTAAAACACCTATATATATATATATATATATATATGTGTGTGTGTGTGTGTGTGTGTGTGTGTGTGTCTCTGTGTGTGTGTCTGTGTACGAGAAAGGGACAATTATGTTTAACATTAAATGTTTATAATTTCGTCGTTCGACATATCTAGCTACACACCTCCTCCAGTTCTTTCGGCTTCTCTGTTGTTTCTTTTCTATTGTTTATAACGTTATTGCTTTTAAATCTTCCTCATTGTAATTGAAGTAGCCGTTCTTTTTAGATTTTTTTTCATATTCAGGCATTATATATATATATATATATATATATATATATATATATAATAAATATAATAGTTTATTGGAAACTTTAGTCGGAAATTATTTGGGCGATTTCTAACCGGATTTTAAAGAGAAAGCCCATCCCGTTCCGTTTGTCGTAATTACTTTGCATTGTTTTATAGACCGAATAAATTTTTTTTTTTTCTGATTTACCCGACGTCCTTTTATTCTGAAAATCCGCGAATAGAAATGTGGTTCAGTCATTTAGAGGATTGGGCAGGCTCTTTGAACAAACATGGGAAATAAAGAATCGGTAATCCTTACAATATGCCGGAATGAACGACTTTGGAAACAGGCACGTACCGTTCCTTAATGCCTAGTGTCGCTCTGATCTCGAAAACAGTCAGCACAGACTCTTTCATCAAGCTGCAACGACGATCTTCTCTCAAAGATGTGGAGATTCAATCAGCGTTGACAATAACTTTTTTTTATCCTCAGTCCATCAGGGACTTCAAACCAAAATTGAACGTGTCACGATCCACTGTACCCAAGAATGAATCTTTCATCCAGATTTTGACAATGGGATTAAAGACAAATCTCTTATTACCAAGAACAAAAAGATCTAGAAGTCTGCTCCTCTTTTGACTCGTGTTGAAAATAATTTTACTGGTCACGTCTCCTCTCCAACAAAATGTATGAGATCTAAATTCGGCTGAGATACTAGATTCAATACGTTCTTAATAGCCGTACATAAATAAATTTATTGGAGTTACCTCCTCCTTCGTTCCCTAATTCTTCAGCAGGAGTCTCTCTCCCTATACCATGAGTACTGGGAAGCTTCATGCCTCTTTTTCTTCTTACCTCCAGGCCTCGTGCCGAATCCCACCTCGCGTGGTGGTGAGATAAATCTCTCTTTCTTCTTCATTTCAGGGACAAGATGTAAGCTTTTAGAAGGTCAGCGTTTCCCATTTCTGGGAAGACGCTATGAACATTACGAACATACACGTACCTACGAACATTCACCAAAATACGAACATTCACCAAGGAACAAGCACAAATGCTCCAACACACACAAATGTTATGTCTAAGTGCTTTGTAATTTGTTTAATACATATATTTGTTGACATATATATATATATATATATATATATATATATATATATATATATATATATATATATCTGTCTTGTTTGTCTTCTTTCTTCTTCGGTTGGACAAATAATGTCCGCCAATTTTCATGTAGTTGGACCGTTCCTCTAGCAGGAAATATAAACGCATGTGTTATCTTTTCATATTCACCCTCTCCCCGGTCCTCTACAACCTCAGTGAATGCTATAATCTTTTAAAAATAATTGCCTGATCTTATTTTATGAAAAATTAAAAAATAAAACCAAACATACTTATATAGAATGCGGAAACTAGCTAGGAATGGTCTGCGATTAGTAAGTATACCTCGTAGCTGTAGTACAGTGGTTCTCAAATATTTTACTCTGGGACACATTTTCGGAATGAATATTTGCTCGAGGCTCACCAAATCTTATGGGATAAAAAGTACATTTAACAATAAAAAGGAACAGAGAAAGTGTTAAAGGGTGATAGCCGTGGATTCTCAATCAGAATATCTCTCCTCCAATTTACGGACCCTAGTTACTATAATCTTAACTATCAGCATTGCCCAGGGTTGCCCGTGCTTGATTCAAAAATCGTACGACTCGTACAGCAATCGCTATCACTTGACTTAAAATATTTTTGCCCTTCCTTGCCTTTAAAGGAGTGCCCTTTGCCGTGCTGATGTTGCTACATGCCTTACTTCTTGCCTATCTCACACTGCGAATTTTTTCTAAGCTCTATACTAAACATTAAATCTGTTACGAAGAAAGAACTAAACAAAATGGACACAAAACGACAAACTTTAAAAAAGGACTCGTAACTGGAAAAACTGAATGAAAAAACAATGTTAACAACAAATACTTTTTCACATCCAACCCAGTTGTGCGGAATCAGAATCAACGTTGAGTTTAAGCAAGCTAATGAGGCAATTGGAGTAAAGTGCCATGCAGATTTAAATTTTTCACACTTGTGACGAATGCAGCTATCGATTTTTTTGCATGCTAGTTAACATACATGTCAGTCAGCTGTTGGCTCTCACGCTGGCCAATAGAATCTTCCTGCCTATTCGTGGCAGCCAGCTATAGGCTCTCACTCTGGCCAGTAGAAAATGGCCGCAAACTACATGAAAACTACCGGTGAAGCATGAAAAAATCGATTATTTCCACTATCGATGGAAATCGGTCAATAATTGTTTGACTATTTATACTGGGGCTCAGGCATACAATTACAATACATAATAATATTTTTAATTTTGAAATCATATTTATATTTGACATATAAATTTTTTAAAACTATTTCTAAATCTTTGATTGTCTTTCATTCCTTCCGCCCTACCTGCTATCCCACATTTATGAGGCGCGCCTCACCGTTTGTGATCCACTGGTGTAGTATATGGCAAACAGATGATGATAGCGACCTTCATCATCCTTGCCCCACAAACCATAATGCATTTCTTATTATTAGACAACTCATGTTTCATCGATGTATACAATAAATACTTACTGGATTCTATAGTCTCAATTTATATAATAAATACTTACTGGATTCTAAATTCGAAACTCTTTTAGGTACTGTAACGCCAGTCTATAGTCTTACGAAGTATTGTCTTTTATAAGACTTAAATGATTCGATTTAAGCCATCGTTAATGATTGATCTGAGAACATTATTACATATGCAGGGCGTGATGAGCAAATTGTCGTGAAAATGATGCAAAAGTAAAAATATCTCTTACATCTTATTTTAACAGATATTATTTGCTGAATGAAATTATCTGTCTGCGCAGTTGCAATTGAAGTCGGATCTGTTTGCGCAGATGTAAAGAAACAGTTACAATTTCTATGAGAATTTTGAAGTTTCAATAACGTACATGTTTCATGGTCAGCTTGAAGCTTTAAAATGAATCATTAGTCGGCTTTGAGGTTAAAATGAAATGTGTAACGGCCTCGAAAGTTATAAATGGCGAAATAAAATTTTTAAAAAGGCTGGTAATAAGCAAAAATGATCAACAGTTATCACCGAACGCTTAATATGTCCATTGAAGATCACTGACGGTTCCAATGTAGATCTGATGAAAAAATATTACGGATTTTTTTTAACGATCCTTGTTTTGTATCAAGAAAGAATCCCCCACACACCACACCAAAAAGAATTGTCAAGCTATGAAATTATTACGCATTGCGGTAACGGAAAAATATGTGATGGTTCGTAACTCTTTTTGTAAAGCATGTGAGACTGACCACTAGGCTTTCTATTACAAGACATCCATAGTGAAATGTACGGCAAATTACACATAAACCAATTTTCAAACCGTCTTCTTCACTGACGAACGACGCGCTAATCTTTTAGACGGTTAGGTTGGTTGCAACTAGCAGAAATAGTTTTCATAAACTGATACGTCAACAAGGCAAAGGTTATGCAAGAATTGGGCGTCAATTGGTAGGAGTCGACTTGACGAGTTCCAGATGGTGTTAAAATAACGCTCAAAAGCAAGTCGATCATTTTTATAGATTTTTATTTCTTTTTGATGCACGACAATGCTCCATTACACTGGGCTACGAGAACGAATAAATATCACAATAAAATAGATTTGGAATAATATTTCGATGGTGTAGTCGGCTTGTTCGCCCGAGGTTAAACAGATAGAAAATTTGTCGAGCATTTGGAAGAGGACGGTTAGCATTGGCGGATGCTAATTCTAAATATACTGTTGCCTGCTACTTATGAAGAAATGCAACAGCTCAAAAAATCAATGGAAAGATGATTTGTAAAACTACATTCACAACAAAAAGCATTCATTTCTCATTAATATCGTCTGTAGTTTTCCCATCATCACAAATGACGTTATTATATTCTTAGCTATTTGGAAGAACATCCTCATCTTGGTTGTTATATTCACAACCTTTCGGCTGTTGTGCCCTCCGGCCTTCTTTTAGGTTGCCGGTCCTTATACTCGCTCGATCTACGTACAAAATCTAACTTGTATTTCTGTGTGATTTTCCTATGGTCAGTGTTACGAATTATAGACCATGAATTTATATATATCTAGGTGGGGTTTTTTGTCTTTCAGTGGTAATTGTAATAGAAACATTAAAAGTCTCTATAGAGGAAAGACTACACTTGGCGTTACTTTCGATTAGAATTCATAAACTCTTTCGTAAAACTGATTTTTCTTTTTTTAGGAAATTAAAATTCTCATGTCCAATAGCTGTTATCGCTCGTTCCAGTACTGACGGAAGTTTTGCTTAATATAATATGAAAAATCAACACTTTGATTATATCATGATTTTCCCTACAGAGTTACATGTGTTACTCATTTTTGTCGCCGTGACTGCTGAATGTTTTCAAGTTATAGTGTTTTCTGACTTGCACTAACTCTGTTAGTCTATAGTGTTACGAAGTACTGTCTTCTATAAGAGTTTAATGATTCGATTTAAGCCATCGGTAATCATTGATCTGAGGACATTATTACATATGCAGGGTATGATGAGTAAATTGTCGTCTAAATGACGCAAAAATAACCCTGACATCTTATTTTAACAGATATATTTACCAAAATTGCAAAAAAAAATCTTAAAATACAAAAGAGTAAATTTATTCAATAAAATCGGCATTAGCTTCAACCACGGCTTCCATATGACATCGGAATCTCCTGCAATTCTTTTACACAGTCTCCTTGTTTAAGTTGGTTAATTCCGCCATAATTCATGCTTTCAGTTCATCAATCACATTACAAGGAGTTTTGCACCTACGCAAAATAATCAAAGGTGTTGCAGTCTGGGAAGTTAGTTTAGATGTGTCAGATGTAAGAGGTGATATGGTCGCAGAAATTGTCTGATATCCATGACTGGGTTCTCCTGCTTGTACGGTATGGCTCAGAGTCTTGTTGCTAGATATAGTGTCTTCTAGCATCCACCTATTTGACCCAGTGCAGGACAATCTCCTCAAAGCACGATATGGGCCTCCGTGTTGAGTCTGAGGTCGTCTGGGAAGATGACTGGAAGCATAACGTCTACATCACTAGTAAACGTTCTAAACACCTTCGTAATAACTATTAGATGCACCCACCTTTTTTCGGAATCCTCTGCACTGTCCTCAGATTGACACACAAACACCATGAAATCTTTGTATTGCAGCTTTCAGGTGAATGCCAAGCAGTACAGCATATCGTTTCCAATTTTCTGGCGGATGAATTGGAGTCATAGTGCCCTTTTTCTCACAGACGGTGACCAGCTGACCCTCGGTGCAGTCGACAAAATCATGACAAATATCGTGCATGCGCAAAATTACAACATATCTACGCTGACGACACTACTATTTACTCCTGCCTCAAGCACAAATCTACTGAGGCGGACAAAATTAACCTGGCAGCTCAAATTGAAAAGGACCTCCAATCGGTTTTGGACTGGGGAGAGAAATGGATGGTCAACTTTAATGCCTCTAAAACAAAATTGCTCTCCATTAACCACCACAAGGACCCATCCCTGCATCCCATCAGAATGTCTGAGGACCAACTTCTCGAGAGTTCCTCTCTGCGGCTGCTCGGTCTCACGCTGTCCGCTGATCTGAGATGGAACAAATACATCGAGTCAATTGCATCATCCACCGCTAGAAAAGTTGGTTCCCTGTGCCGAGCCAGGAAATTCTTCTCCCCTGAATCGATCCTCCAGGTCTATAAGTCTACCATTCGACCTTGCATGGAGTATTGCTGCCATTTATGGTCTGGGGCCCCTGCGTGTTGCCTCGGGGTTCTTGATAAGATCCAGAGACGGATATGCAATGTGATTGGCCCTGATCTGTCATCTCGTCTGCAGTCGCTCTCTCACAGACGCAATGTTGCATCACTCTGCCTTTTCTACAAGTACTTCCACGGTAATTGCTCTGAGGAGTTGCTTTCACTTGTCCCTAAGCCTCGTGAATTCAAGCGTCCTACGAGGCTGGCATCCCGTTCCCACCCCTTCACCGTTGAAACTGTTAGGTGTAGACGTCTTTTCTACTCCAATAGCTTCATGTCACGCACATCTCGCCTATGGAACTCCCTTCCCTATTACTGTTTCCCTGACAAATACAATCTCCAACGGTTTAAGTGTAGCGTCAATCGTCATCTCCAGTTGCCTTGATCTATCCACTTCCTGACATCTTCCATTCCTATCTGCTCTCGCTCTATATCTCCCGTAACCTCCCCACCTCGATCGGCCCTCCGTCCTCCTCTTTCTCCACATCCCTTCCTTTACCACTCCTATCTGCTCTTCCTCCAACCCTTCTGTAACCCCTTGCGTGATAGTGGCCACCGGCCTTGCTCGGGGTGATACGCTTAAAAAAAAAAAAAAATATATATAAAATGGCGACAATTTACCCATCGCACTTGGTACATGACAATGTACGTATTACGCAACAATGCATGACGCCCGTGGGAGAATCTCTGTCTGACGAGCTTATTTAAGAAAATGACACGAGTTTTCATGCTAATATTCTGCCTCTTATTTCTTAAACTAATTACTAAACCAGTGACTATCAGTCTCCGTGTTGCGGCACACCAGTTTGACGTGCGCTTCTCTGAAGTGTACCGCGAAATATAGTCACGGCATATATATATATATATATATATATATATATATATATATATATATATATATATATACATAAAACACATAATTGATACAATAATAGTTAATAAAAATGAACACGCTACCGCCCCTGTCTAAATGATTGGATTTCTCTGTATCCTTGGAAACAGAAATTATGAATTTATATGTGCGCTTAAAACTCAGTAAATTTAAAAATAAGTTATTCCAAAATTCGCTTGAGGATGAATCAGAACTAATGCTTTTAATTTAATTATATAATTAAATTTGAAGTTTTTAGCTTCGGTTTTTGAAACATGGTAATTCCTGAGTAGCGAAGAAATCATATTTTAAATCAGTTAATTTACAATATTTATACTTTGTAAATTTATATTGAGCACTGTTTTGTAAAAATAAAAAATATCAATGAGAACACCGGATTATATATCTTACTGTTCATTCTTTTTATTATATATATATATATATACATATATATATATATATATATATATATATATATATATATATATATATATATATATATATATAATTTATTCGAAAATTCTAACATAAATATGTTATAAAATCACTACAAAAATAGACATTTTGTTGGTGTCTTATCAAGTGATGATATTCAACAATAACAGTTCAACACAATCACTTGATAAGACATCAGAAGTTTTGAAAAAAAAATGATTATTTTTGTAGTGATTTTATAACATGTTCATGTTAAAACATTTGAATAAATTATATTTTCTCTACTCTGTATTGAGCACTCACACACACACACACACACATATATATATATATATATATATATATATATATATATATATATATATATAATTATACTCGTCTGGAAAAACCTTAGGTGTTTTCGCTTGTCAATGAACAAACCAATATCCAAGTAAAAATAAGGGATAAGAAAAGAAAGAACTAAGAAATGTAATTGAGGCGAAAACAATCGTCCAGGATCCAAGCTCAGAGTCCAAAGAAAAAAAGCTCCAAAACGAGTAAAGCAAAAGTAATTAAGTAAAGTGCGCAATACACCAAGTAGAGCAAATCTAACCATGAACCTAAAGAGCCAGGCAGACGTACCTAGGTCTCACCTATACGGATCGTCGGGGTACGCCGACGTACCCTGACGAACCGCCTAGGTGAAACCTAGGTTGGTTTGCCTGGCTCTTTAGGTTCATAGTTATATATATATATATATATATATATATATATATATATATATATATATATATATATATATATATATATATATATGTGTGTGTGTGTGTGTGTTTGTGTGTGTATGTGTCTGTAATGTTAAAGTTGTAACGGTACAGCGTTAGTACTTGAATAAATGAATAAGAATCAATCTTTTTTTTTTCAAATAATTCTTTTCACTATTCTTGATATATTTTGGATTTCATAACAAAAGGAATATCTCACATTATCTAAAAATATTTATCAGTTTTACTGCTTCTTATTCATGTGAATTAGGCTTCTCAACCCCAAATAACATCAAAAATAAGAAGCGAGAAAGACTCCACTCCACGAAAGAAGAAATGTGTCTGCTTATCGCACATTCGACCATACATTGAAGGAATCACGAACAAAAATTAAAAAAAACAAAAAAAACAGGCGCAGTTTTCACACTAAACTAAATAAGCCTCACAAATAGTTGAATAGAAAAAATTGAAGTAAGTTCATATCTGTCTGTGTATTTTTTTAATCTATCGTTTTATTTCATAACATTTAAATGTATACGCGTTAAAAATTTTGCTGTTTGCCGTGATATTTTTTCTTTTTCTCCGAGATGTACCGTTGCTTAAAAAGGTTGAGAAACACTATACAAGATGGATGGCATTAACACTTGAATATAATATGTACGTGCCTATGCGACAGGGGTTTCCCGCGCTAATTCTATTTAGACTATCATAAAACCCTTTCACTTATTCAAATGATCTTCGCTAGACGTATCCGACTGACAAGATGAGATCAATACTTCCGCTTAAGGCTTGTTATTAAAAAAAATTCTCTGAAAAATAGTTCAAATGAAAGATTTTATATCGAAAAGCGTGCACCCTACATATTGGAAATATTCACAAATTTTATAGCGTTTAAATATTCTGTTATTTTCTTCGCGTTTTTGTTGCCGTTTGCTTCTCTATAATGTCGAGTTATTTATGTTAGTTTAATTTTTCCTTGTGTATTTGGTCGCTCATTACATATACTGAGAATATTTAATACACATTCAAATGTCAAAAACGTTCTATAAAACGTTGACGTTAAAATTATATTTCTTTTCAAATTAACAAATCTATCCTATAGAAAATAGCTGTCAACAGAATCTCCCTCTATATGACAGAATAGGATTCTCCTTCATCTGTGTGGCGCGTTTCTTCGAGACCTTAGCAATCATGGCTCTCCACAACTGTTTATCACGCGAGGCAATGAGCAGTTTTTTTCTCCATTTGCTATGACCGAATTCTCTGATTCCGTAATTCATTCGGACAAGGTCGCCATGTAAGGGACTCACTGCCTTCCCTTATCTCTCTTATCCTCAATATGCGTTGTGAGTATTACGTTTTCCAAGCCCTCTTTCCTCATTATGTGTCCAAGGAATTTCAGCTAACCTTTCCTGATTTTGAGAATAAGTGTTCTTTCTTTTGCCATTTTCTTTAAGACGTCCTTGTTGCTTACTCATCCCGTCCATGGAATTCTCACTATCCTTCTGTAGAACCACATTTCTGTTGCGCCGAGTTTTTTTTTCCACATCCTTAAGAAAATTGTCCAACATTAGCTACCATGGAAGAGGGTGAATACCAAATAGCAATCCAGCAGCCTTTTCTTTGTTTCTAAGGAATTTTTTCCGTTTCTCAGTTGTTTGGCTTTTGAAATGCCTCGTTCGCTAGTTCATTGCGTACTTCGGATTTCGGTGTCACTCATCCTCTGTTAAAACGCTTCCCAGATAGTTAAAGTTCTCGATCTTTACTGCCTTGCTTGGAGTGAATTCGATTTATATATATATATGTATATATATATATATATATATATATATATATATATATATATATATTTACATATGCGCGGAAAGTGCACAATATGATAGACCTGGAATATTCAA
>OZ038486.1:132489206-132544206 GCA_964036315.1 Acanthosepion esculentum | reverse complement strand
TTATATATAAAGAAATACAGGTAGATACCTCATCCGTTTTTAGAAAAGTGTCAAACTATAGATTCTTGACAGAATTCAAAGAATCTGCAATGATACCGGTCCTGACTTGGCTTCAGTTATATTGTCACCGCACGAACCAGTCCAGGGTAAGACGTTAAAATACATCCGCGTCCTGGGTAAGACGTTAAACTATGTCCAGCAGCAAGGCCTCTGATCAGGAGGTTTTGAGGAGCGTGGAACCACCTCTTAACTGCTGGTGTTCCCATGTCTACCCTGACCTGGGGTGGTAGCACCTGTTATTGTCCCAGCTATGAGAAAATAGGTAACTATTACCAGCAATGCTTTTGCGAAAAAAAATATTGCCATTATTGTATTTGAAATTATTGCCATTGTTGTATCACCAGAAACAGATTTTTGATAAAACAAAATATTACAAGCAATAAAAAATTTTGTCGGCATTAAATAACCAATTGAGGTTTATATGCCGTAAAACAAAATAAACGAAACCAATCTAAACCAAAGAATGCTTATTCTATTCATACGAATCTATCCTAAAAATGTTGTCGGCATTAAATATGCCATTGAGGCTGATATGTCGTAAAACAAAATACACCAAACCAATCTAAAGCAAAGAATGAATATTCTATTCATACGAATCTATCCTAAAAATCTTGTCGTCATTAAATAACCTTTTGAGGCTGATATGCCGTAAAGCAAAATAAACCAAACCAATCTAAACCGAAGAATGCATATTCTATTCATACGAATCTATCCTAAAAATCTTGTCAGCATTAAATACCCCTTTTGAGAGTCTGTCTATATTTCTGAGATGAGGTATTATGTACAGTATTTACATTAGTCGGACTATTGTTCTTATCTTTGTCGCCATATTTGTCACAACGTTTCGGCCGTTGTACGCTCCGGCCTTCTTCAGGTGGTTGGAATTTCGAACCGAACCCTTTATTTCGATCACTGGGGTAGACTGTTCTAGTTCCATGAGCCATGTTTGATGGATGTCAGTTATCAGTTATCTCCTGGTAAATTACCAGGAGATAACTGATAACTGACATCCATCAAACATGGCTCATGGTAAATTACCAGGAGATAACTGATAACTGACATCCATCAAACATGGCTCATGGAACTAGAACAGTCTACCCCAGTGATCGAAATAAAGGGTTTAGTTCGAAATTCCAACCACCTGAAGAAGGCCGGAGCGTACAACGGCCGAAACGTTGTGACAAATATGGCGACAAAGATGAGAACAATAGTCCGACTAATGTAAATACCCCTTTTGAGGTTGATATACCGTAAAACAAAATAAACCAAACCAAACCAATCACCGCACTAAGTATCGCTTCACTGCCTATTATTTATATAAATAGTTTAAGGTCAGCAGTTCTAATGAACGAATTTATGCGTAGTAAATTATCGGCTACAAGGTCTCAATTTTTTGTGGGTGCCCGTGTATTTTCCAGGATTATAATTTCTTCTCTCGCATTTCTCCACGGTTTCAGCTTGATTTCGGCTTCCTCCTTTCCTAGCAACAAAGCTCTTCAAAAATCTACATGCAACGTCAATCGTCATTTTCTGTCTCTGTGTCTTTGTTATCTAACGTGTGCTTTCTCTCCCCAAACTTCTCGCCGTTTCTATCACATTCAGTAACTTTATACATCTTAGTGAATTTATGACCTAGCTTGGGGTGAGATGATTAAAAAACGAAAAAGAGACTGGACATTTCTTGCCTTCAACTATATCCAAAAGTCCTCAGGAGTAATTTCTCAAAGCTAAAATATAAAAATAAAAAAGTGCATAGCATGCAGTTGTTGTTCTAAAAGTTAAATTCTCGTATGTAGGTCAAATGTATCAAATCGACGCCACTGGCAAGCATGGCGTACGAAGAGGTGCAGTTGTGTGAATTCCGAGAATCTTGAGAAAATATAAAATCTCTTCAAAATCACTTTACACAAGTGGATCCATTACGAGAAAAGGTTTGGACAAAAAACCTAGAGTGTCCCTACTTATCCATAACGGAAAGGAGTGGTTAGCTGAAAACGCGGATAGTACCGAATCCTATACGCACATTTTTATGCTTACACTTCATTATGTGCCGTATCTCAGAACGTAGACGGTCATGACTCTCCACAACTTCCTGCATCATGTAGCGCTTAATAAGTTTTGTCTTCCTGTTAATTCTCCTTAGCTCTATTTCGCCATTACTAAGTATGTAATGCGTTTTATTCCTCTGTCTCTATTGACTTCAATCTGTCCTGTGAGTATCAGTTTTTCCAAGCCATCTTTCCTCAAACTCAACAAAAGTCAATTTTTAGGTCGGAGTGCAACTTTTATCTTTTTTCTTCTTCTTTAAGTACCGTTTCCATTTTGAACGTAGGCGATCTTGGATCTCCACAACTTCCTGTCCCTTGAAGTTCTCAATAAAAATTGTCTCTCTCTTATCTCTCCTAAACCCTGTTCCGTCATCCATTTAATCAAATTCGCTAGGTACGTTATACATTGTTTTCCTCTGTCTCTCTCTGTCCTGAGAGTATCAGATTTTCCAAGCTATCTTTCCTCAAGCTCAACGACGGTCAGTTTTTAGGTCGGAAAGCTACTTTTATTTTTTCTTATTCCTTATGCACTATCTCCTTGACGTAGACGATCATGGCCCTCCACAACTTACTGTCCCTTGTATCTCTTAATAAATTTTGTCTTTCTTTTATTTTGCATAAACACTGTTTCGCCATACATTTACTCAAGCTCACTAGGTAGGTTATGCATTGTTTTTTTTCTGTCTCTCTTGCCTTCAATCTGTCCCCTGAGTATCAGATTTTCCAAACCCTCTTTTTCATTTCCTTAACCCCAGCCACATTCCAGTTCGTATTTGGTTTAGAATGTTTATCGTTTATTCAAATAATTTTATCAATAGCTACATTTTTTTCTTCCACTGTTTTGAAAGTTATAGACACATTTATTTTATAAATTAAATTATCCCCATCGGCATGACTACTCTATTGTCTTCAGCGTTCTTGCTGTTATCACGACGTCTCTGCCGTTCTTTTCTGCAGCCTTCTTTATATGTCTGTTGATCAGGATAATCTTCAAAAAAATTTCCAACTGAAACGATTTAATTATTCTACGGAGATATATCGTTCTCTTTCCGCTGTCCATGTTTAGGGATGGCTCGACTTGTTATCTTTTAAGCACAGTTCAATTGTTGCTAGTCCCTTTTACGGATCATTCGCAGATCGGCCCAAATACCCCCAAATTCAGAATCCAATGCTTTAAATCCTCAAGGTTATAATTTAAACATAATGTCCTTACTGCTTCCTTCTCTGCTGCTGCTGTTGAGTACTCCGTTCTCTTTGCTGTTGTCCCTCTTCTATCTTTTTATAAAACGCCACCATATGATTATATCTATTCTAGTTGTACTGAGCATGTTGTCAAAACTTCGCATGTGCACTGATTCTTCCAGCAGAATTCTTTGTCTACAGTTTTTACTTAATCACACAATGGTTGGTGTCTACCATTTTCCCTCCATAAATTAACTCTACGACGGTTCATTACCTCAGCATACTTTTTTTTTCTCTTTTTCTTAACTTCAGAACGTTCACTTTTTTCAGGAATAAATACTTAATGTAGAAGTCTGTAGGTGTTTGTTTGACATATCCGAATTTCCATCGTCGCTATTCTTGTGCTTGGAGAGAATTGTTTAAAGAAAACATCCAAATTGTTTAAAATGATGTTCTAACGAGGTTAGATGATGTCCCTGAAAGGGAAGAAATTGATACGCGAGTGCAGTGTTGTTATCACCCCTGAAAACCTGGAAAAGAATATACGA
Source organism: Acanthosepion esculentum (assembly GCA_964036315.1). Lineage (NCBI taxonomy): Eukaryota > Metazoa > Mollusca > Cephalopoda > Sepiida > Sepiidae > Acanthosepion > Acanthosepion esculentum. The sequence goes on along the minus strand of OZ038486.1, from coordinate 132,540,368 downwards.
TAAATATCCCTTGCCTTAGTCAAACTCATGCGGAGGGAAAGGAAATATTAATAAGACGTGATTTAGAATAAAAGCTGGTTTGTTGAACTATACCTGTTAAGAAAAGGACACTAACATCTCTAATGTTTAGATAATATACAGGCAAAACTGCTCGAGTTTGGAAAATTTTAAATATACGGTAGGAATTACCTAATTTACAAAATAAAATAACATCATACCACTAGGATTTTCAGATTTTCAAATGCTATCTTAGCTCATAAGGAAAGAAATTGCTGCATTCGGTGGAATCCACCAAGATACAGGGATAAGAGTGGTTATGGTTTTTGCATTGTATAAACATATTGAATCATATGAGCAGACTCCTGAGAGAATACTTTCCCGATCACTATAATCTTAACCGCAAAATCTCTAATGTTAACTGTTATCTTTCCTACATATCCTAATAAACTACACTTCCTACTTCCATCTCTTACGCTTAAAAAACATCATTCAACAACCTTCTACCTTGAGAGTCTCTTGCTGATTGCATTCAGTGAACATTACTATAAAAAATGCTATCATTTACGGTCCATCATCTATTAGCTTGAATCATAAATATTTTCCATTTTTATTCATTTTTCTGATGTCAACAAACACCCATTGCCACTTTTTTGATGTCACTGACTACTCGTTGTCACTTTGTAATGCTTGTTGTAGTAAAGACTTTCTAACCACAGATACAACTATAGTACGCCACTGAACAATGCTGATGCCAGATGCTTTTGAATAACACTCACGCTAATAGTACTTGCTCGCTAATACTCGTTCCAATTGTAATGGATCAGAGTGAAAGTCATAGCTACAGTTTTTTGTTTATCAAAACAAATTGAACCATATGAGCAGACTCCTGAGAGGATGCTTTCCCGATCATTATAATCTTAACCGCATCAATTCTAATGTTAACTGTTATCTTTCCTACATATCCTCATAAAATGCACTTCCTACTTCCATCTCTTATGCCTATACAACATTATTCAGAAACCCTCTACTTTGAGAGCCTCTTGCTTATTATATTTAGTGAACTTTAGAATAAAAAATGCTATCATTTACAGTCCATCATCTGGTTCTATTAGCTTGAGTCATAAATAATTTCCGTATTTTATTTACGAACTTTCTTTTTAAACAAGTAAAATTATATTGATTCTTGCACTCACTATGCCCTGTGAGGTTTTGGCTTTCGAGATTATTTGTAATTCCTCCTTTCTAATTATCAGGCAGCTTTTCGATAGCTTCTGGATTACTGTGCCACATGCTTCGGCTATCTATTATGACTCTACTTTTATAGACAAATCTCTGTACCAGCGCGATTCTGAGGTTTTTATTTGGGAGAGCACACATTTGCATTTCGAACAGCAAACATTTGGATATATCTTCATATCGAGGAGCACATATTTGCATTCATCTTCATTTCGAAGAGCACACATTTGCATATGTCTTCATTTCGAAGAGCACAGATTTGCATATATCTTCATTTCGAAGAGCACATACTTACATATATCTTCATTTCGAAGAGCACACATTTGTATATATCTTCATTTTGAAGAGCAAACATTTGCATGTAGTGCCATTTTGAAGGCACACCTTTGCATGTATCTAAATTTCGAAGAGCACACACTTGCATTTGTCTTCGTTTCTAAGAGCACACATTTGCATATATCTTCATTTCCAAGCGCACACATTTGCCTATGTCTTCATTCAGAGGAGCAAACATTTGCATGTATCTCCAATTTGAAGGCACACATTTGCATATATCTTAATTTCGAAAAGAACACATTTGCATATATCTTCATTTAGAGTAGCACACATTTGCATATATCTTAATTTCGAAAAGAACATATTTGCATATATCTTCATTTAGAGGAGCACAAATTTGCATCTATCTATATTTCGAGAACCACACATTTGCATATATGTTTTGGTTATGCCCATATAGAGTGAGTTCTTACAATTAATAGCTGGTCCTTTCTTCCCGCTTTTGGCCTCAGTTTCCCTTCTGAGTCTCCTAACATCGCAGTTTCATCTGCGTAACTCATGTTTTTTTTAACGTGATCTTCGTCTATAAGAAATACTCGTGATTACGTAATAATACGAGATTACGCTACAATGACATAAAAGCATAATTAATGTGCGTGATATAAAAATCTGATTAGATTGCCAGAGAAATGTTGACTAAAGTCTCTTCTTCTTCGTCGTCTTCTTTTTCTTTTATGTGATGAGCCCCTTCAGGACATGGGCGATTATGGCCCTTCAAAACTTCATAAAAGCTCATCGGCTAGATAGTTCGCTCTCTTACCCTATTGTTATCCTCAGTATGCCCTGTGCGGTTTAAGTTTTCCAAACCCTCCTTTCTCGTTATGTGCCAAATAAATTTCTGCTGATTCTGCGTATTAGTTTTCATTTTGTTGCCATTTTCTTTAAGGCTTACGTGTTGCTTACTCGCTCACCACCCATGGATTTCTCAGTATCTATCTGTAGAACCACACTTCTGTTTACCGTAGTTTTCTCTTCATCTGTGGGAAGATAGTCAAGACCACTGCCACATTTTCTTAATCATCTCACCCAAGCAAGGCAATAAAGCTACTAAGACGCAAGAGGTTATTGAGTGTCAGAGAATGTAAGAACAAAAACTAATATTAAGGAGAGCGAACAATAAAAGAATAAGTATTAAGAAGACTGAAGATCACGACTGGCATTGCATTTGAATTTTTGAATATCAAAGTTGATTGGGAAGCAAGAAACCGCAATAGATTTCGACAAGCGAGAAGTGCGATAGAAGGAACTGTTAGCATAGAACTTACGGTTACCTCTAGCAATTTCAAGTGTAAAATGATGATACCTTGCCGCCAATCTAATACTGCTCTTAAATTCATATCTGGTTACCATAGAGGAAACTACCATTTATTTATCTTAAACATAGTTAGACACAATTAGTGATTCAAGCATACAACAGTATTCTTTATGACAAAAGAAAACATTCTTACTTACCATTTTCACTGCAGTCATCATAATACCTGTAGGTCTCTATGAAGTCGTAAATAGTTCCCATAGGTTCAATTTGTCTGTGGGAGGTAGGAAATAAAACATTTAAAAATGAAACTGCAATAGCATAGAGGAAAAATTCCCATGAATTAGAACAATTCCCATGAAAGTATCTATAGAAAGACACAAGATGATATAAGATATAAGATTATATCAGAGGATGGATATCACATTTTTTTTAATGATTTTTCCTGTTCCTCATCACTTTCTTTATCTTTTGAAATGCATATTTCGCTGTCCTATGCATGGTTGGATTTCGCTGTCAATGTTTTCCATCCTCTGTTAGAACGATTGCGGTAACAATTACAGAAATACCAAGTGAAATTCAAAACATTATTTTAAAATTAATCCGCTGAAAAGAAGACGCATCCATGTCACGCTCCACTTTCTATTTTTGTGTAATGTCCAACCCGTTATCACAAACTTTCATAAACATTACATAGACCTCGGTTGTAAAACAATTAAATTATCATCAATAGTGTAGTTTATTTCCCGGGCGTAACAGCAAAATTGTCCAAATCGTGTAACAACAAAATTGTCCAAATAGTGTAACAGCAAAATTGTCCAAATAGTGTAACAGCAAAATTGTCCAAATCGTGTAACAGCAAAATTGTCCAAATCGTGTAACAGCAAAATTGTCCAAATAGTGTAACAGCAAAATTGTCCAAATCGTGTAACAACAAAATTGTCCAAATCGTGTAACAACATGTGATAATTGTCCAAACCCACAAAATGTTTAACATGTAAAACACCACAAAACTAATTGACTTTCTTTTTTCCAGGTTTTCAGATAAGATGTTTAGCTGTCTTGACAGGATTTGTCGTAAGATTCATTGAAAAACACTGAATTATTCAGCTAGAAAGGTTAAAATCGTTTTGTGTCAGTCCTACTATATCTTCCCAACTGAGCAATAGTGAGAGGAAAAAGATCATTCAGGCCTCCAGTAATGGTACCAACATTCATACTCTGACTTCCATCGTCAATGTTCATTCAAGAACCATCAATAGAACGGTGAATAAATTTAAAAAATAGGCAGCTGTAGAAAGGAAACATGGATCAGTAGGTCAAAACAGAGAGAGGGATCATCATTTCAACTTCGAGCTAAATACATTCTTATTGTTCAAAGTTGAGTCCAATAATGTTATAAAAACCTCGGATAATTCCAGTAAGATAGGTTTAATCATTTCTAAGATACAACTGTTCGAAGCTTAATCTGACAATTGGACAATTTTGCTGTTACATGAGTTGGACAATTTTGGTTTTACGCTCGGTACATTTTCTAAATTCAGATTTTTAAAAATGTAGTTCACCCAATACAAAGCTTAAGGGTTACCCAAGGTAGACGGTTTCTGAATGAGATTTCTATAAGGAAATTGGAATCGGGAAGTGTTGCATATCATGATGATATGTAGGATAGATATCGGCTGACCCTATACTTGAAAAGCTTAATATGGTAGTGATCAAGGAAGCATCCTCTCGGGAGCGAGTTTCATTTCTGATAAAGAAATAGACTGAGTTAAACTTACAACTTACTAAATGATCACGAATGGAATGAGGGTAGTTTGCCACCGTGACCATAGCATAGCAGGCCCTAAATGCGTAGATCTGAGCTGGGATGTAACCCGTCCGAACATAGTAATAGCTGTAGAGAGGCTAGTGATTTTTCATTGGTGGGATAATGGTTGCCAGGGGGAAAAAAATTTATCACCCACAGTGCCACGTAATCGCTTTTGTATTCCGTCAAGTTAAGAACAGTGAGGACTGGACAGCACTTGCGTAGATATGGCAACACTACTCCATTTTTCTTCTAACCCGACACTTAAAAAGATTAAGCAGGTGTGAGATAATGATGCGATGGAAATAAACGGACATTCTTCCTGCATCGCTCCATTTGAAGCCTGCAGTGATAATTAAACCTGGGGTGATCATTAGAGCTAATAGGCGTTCGAGTCAAAGAACCTTATTGAAGTTACGACAACTCATCGAAGATTAAAGCGATTTTAGCGGCAACCCGGTCGTGATGAATTGATATGGGCTTTGTTTTAAATTGTAATAAAAAAAAAGCAAGTCAAACTACACTAGAGCTGTGAGAGCTAGTTCAGCAAAGAGATCAGCTGGTTGTCTAGATGTTTGGAGATGCATATACAACCGTATCATCTGCATACATATTTACTAAGGATCTTACCCTACTAAGCTTGTAGCGTAACAGTCTTCGTCGTGCCCAGTTCAAGTTATGTTACACTCACTTCATGGGTTAAAGAACAGACCAGCCCTAATAACCAATCTAGAAGTAAAACCCCGACCCTGACTCACTTGCAAAGCATTCATCGTATTACAGCTAGGTTTCATTCTAGTCATCTACTAACCACCGTGGACTTTTTTCTTGATTCTGGTGATGATGTTGGAAATGGGTCTCTGGACGTTTAAAATTCCTTACGCTCGAATAAGACCGTTCTTCTCTTTCTTTGGGATAGATAGCGCGTACGTTTATAATACATCTGTAATCATCAGATAAATATTCACTCAGATTAGCAAGTAGTCCTCAAAATTCCTTCAAAGGGTTTAACGAGTTTTATGCTCATTTGAATCTCACTAATTACGGTATTGGAGCGAAACTAATTTAAGTAGTTTCCAATCACAATTATTTGTTGTAGTTCGCGTTTCCATTATCTCTGCAGGAAACTAGGCGGATTAATCCTAGTGTTATCCCTAAAATTTGCTTTATTCAAACCTTACACATTTCGTTACTTAAAGAAATACAATCTATTGTGAATATTCCTTTGTTGTTATAGCCACACCATTCCTGCAATTTCTTTACCACTGTTCTTCGAGGTTCTGAATTTATGAAGATTTTTCAAACTAAACCATTATTTCATTGTTGAGGGTAAATGCTACATTACTGTTTATTCTGCTACGCCTTAATTAATATGTTCCTTTTTGGTTTTAACGAAACAAAATAATATTACATGACCTGCTTCAACTAGAGATTGAACACTCAATCAGATAGCTAAGCTATACTTAATAAATAAGATCTTAGTCAGTTAATTGCCACACTTGACACACGCTTGGGCGATCGTGTATCTTTCGATACATGGTTAACGCGGCAGATGATTTTTCCCGCAGTAGGTTGACATTTCGTTCTGCGGTAGACTCGTTGCCAGCTATAGAACCCAGTGTGTTCTGCTATTCAACTGGGGGTCAAAGAGACAGGTTCATACCTTTCCCAAGGGTGCTTAAGTGAATATAACGAACTCGACTGGAATTCGAACTCGGCTCTCCGAGTTCTCATTTCGACCCGGTATCTATTGCACCAAAAATAACATCTACATCAGCTAATACTCTGTCAAATTAGCAACCTAAAGACTATTTTAAAGATTATTTACGTAAGGTTCGACTGACACAAGGCCAAAACGTATGTCAACTTCAAGAACCAAACTGAAGCTATATGCATGTTTCGTGACATTGCTGTTGTTTCTCTCTGCCCCCCCCCACCTCCGCATACTTACCAGGCACAATTGGTATCACGGCTGTTACTAGCTTGGACGGACTCTGACAAGCTATGACCACCTAAGACCAGATATGACTACCTTAGACGAGCTCTGATAAGCTTGGACAAGCTATGACCACCTAAGTCCAGCTATGACTAGCTTAGACGAGCTCTGGCCAGCTTGGACAAGCTATGACCAGATAAGACCAGATTTGACCAGCGGCTAGTGGAAACACTCGCGTCCCCACGTTCAAAACCGACTGAGTTGGGGTCAAATAAATCGCCTTTGTTCTCTCTTCCACCGGAGGATTATTTGGCAAATGATAGAAACGGTCAGTCAACGGAGAAATGTGAGCGGGTATTTTGCTAAATAATGTCATCTAATTACTCAATAAAACCAAATAATAGAAGGAAACATATAGCTCCATCAGAGAAGAATTTGTAGAAGCCCACATTTTCTTGCCTATTAAAAATACTTACTCTTGGTAAACGATACTTAGCCTTGGAAAGAGATAAATACTTTCCGAGCCTTGAATGAATTATCTGTTCAATTTCATTAAGATTGCAAATATCTACAAACTTTGAGGATCTATGCAGGTAGTAATGATATACGAGCCCACATTTCGAATGTTACTATTAATGAACAAAACAGAACTATTACCTGCTTAATTCGAAATGTTTTCATTTGGTAAGTCTAGAATTGGTTGTCACTTGCTATAAGCTACGATGTTATTTTCTTATCAAATAATTCGCAGTATCTTAGCATATCCCCAGTGAATAAGGTAGATTGTCATGTCCACTAAAATATCAAATACAATATTTATAAACCAATCACACTCAAGAAAACACGTACATCTTAAAACACACCAATAAAATCATAGAATACAAATCAGAATGTTTGTTGTATTAGTCATCGTTATTTTTAGGTAGATACCGACCAAATATCGTGCGGACGTAGTAGAAGACATGAAGGGCCAATTAGGAATAAGTAAATAATTTAATTCTGGAGGCAATTTTGTTACCAAAAAGTATATAAAAACATACAAAATCCGTTCCTAAACATTATACACACAAATGTCACCAAACTCCACGCAACTCTCGTTTACGATCTTCACGACCTCTTGCTGAAAGCGACAGCGTTGACAAACTACGTTGACTACGGCAACACCGCCAACAGTAAGAAACAAATTCTAACTATCTCTTGCATCCACTTCACTATGAATCACGCACACACGTGTTGACTTTTTCATACAAGCACACATATAACATTTTATTGTTTCTCACATACGTACACAAACACAGTTTATATTTTATTTCAGAAATTTATTAACCCAAACAAAAAGACATTACTTTCCAATCTATTATCAACTGCTTGTTGTCTTGTCGTTATATTAAATTAATATTTATTTGTTGAAACTACGTTGTCTTTTCTACGGAATTTTCTTCCTGCAATGGAAATCGTATGATTATTCTAGACGGCCAAATTACGAGCGATCCTGTAACGATATTTTGTTAATGTATCGAATCCCGACACTCCAATTTTAACATTAAACGAAAAACCGAGTAGAAGGATTCCTACAAGATTATGCATTGAAAAACACACTTTACAGATACATTACCTATGCAAAAAGAAAATAAAAACGAAATTAGAAGATGGTTGGTTATAAAATGGAAGTCGTAATAGATCAAACGCCTTCGTCAGCTCATCCGAATTGATCAACATTTAACTGAGCTTATTTCAAGGATATTTTGAGTTTAAACTCGAAATTACTTTATCTTAACTCTCATGTTTTGATTCTCTCATATTCCTTAAACTAGAGCAAAACCAATTAATTATAAATAGGCCCCTTTTTACCCAGACAAATTAATTTCCAATCCTTATTCGGGTGATAGGTGTTAATCTAATGGCACATTCCCTAATGGCACAAGTAGCTCTACCACAAATCGAAGTAAGAATTGATTCATCAAATAAACTAAGACAATTCCAACATTCATTTATCAATATACAAATATTCCAGTGTATAAGACATGTTTTTCAGGAAGACAATGACTTCAGAGAAAATATTTGCTGACAGCAATATGTCAATAATTAATAGTGCTAGTAATGTTATCTTAAATTTCATATCAAATATTGTTCATTTTTAATACGTGTGTCCTTCGTCTTAATACTAGTTGTTTTTTTTTTTGCAACTATTCGGAAGTCATTCTATTATTAATTTTCCAAATTAAAAATTATCAACATTTTTTTATTGTTTATTCGTGTTTCATCCAGTTTGATTTAATTTTTAATTTATAAAGACAACAGTCATCATTCAGTTATTTTAATATTTTATTAGGTACCTCCACGAGATCGCTGAAAGAAGAGCATAGCATGATGAAAAAGACGCCAAACTTGAAGAAAATGAAATTTTATCGTCTAAATGTTTATGTTATTATTAAGAGGAAAGATTAAAGTATTTTGGGGGTATTTTTTAAAAAATTGTAATCGTTCCTAGCACGGCCGAAATTTTCGTTAAAAATCTTGTTTTTTTGAGTCAGCAAAATTGACAGATAGCAAACATTTTTTTTTCCATTTTATAAAAAAAATGAAATCTCAGTTTAAATTCTTTTAAATATCAATTATCATTTTTCAAAACTTATTTTAAGAAAATAAGAAATTATAATGTTTATTTAAAATGTTTTGAACCAAGCTTAACTTAGCTTTTGCACCGAAAATATGTAATTTGAAAATAAAACAAAACAGGTCATAAACTTTCGCGTCACTTGACAGGTGATGAATGACATATTGTCGTATTCCGTGACGATAATTTGTTCTACGGAAGGAGAAAAGTGAAATTATTTACATTTAAGTGAACAAATTATTTACCTCGTTATTTTTAAGGAAAACTTTCAGCGCTATAATTATTTTTTTTGTACTTAGCTTTCACCTTTACGTTTAGGATGCTTTATGGAAAATATATTATAAAGAAATTAAAACAAGACTGTTACGAATGAGATTAAATTAATTAGATACCTTTCTTATGAAATTTTATCACAAGTGTACATAAAATACTATAATTTTATGTACATTTACTACATTTTACAGTGTTATTTGTATTTACATTCATTTTATTATTAATTTTGATATTTCATTCATGGAAAAAATGCCATAACTGAGATTAATATAAAAATAACATCATATAAATTTAATAAGATGATACTAATACTTTTAGGTACCCTTCTCAGTTAAAATTGAAAAATCAACACGTGTTTCGCAAAAGTAAAGACCTTAATAGCGGAGAACAATGCTTAACTCAAATAACGCAACTTAATTGTATTCTGGTTGGTCCTCCGTACTTTATCATTATAGTCCGACTATATAAACACAAAATTACATATCTTAATTCCTGCCGGTCTTCTGATTAGATCCGGTTACGGAGATAGGACCTGTTACAATTTTAGACTTCACAATGCACACAGAACAATCAACGCTAATCGCCCAAACATTGTAATTAGAGATTGCAAACAAAGAAAGTGCCGCGTTATTGATATGGCAGTCCCAGCAGATTGTAATGTATATGTGATCATTTTCTAAAAGCTATCAAAATACAAGGACCTTGTAATATAAATCTAAAAAATGTGGCACGTGAGAAAATCAACAATTGCAATTGTATATATATATATTGGATATATTCATTTTATTATTATTATTAATATTATAATTATTAATATTATTCATTTTATTGTATTATTATTATTATTATTATTATTATTATTATTATTATTATTATTATTATTATTATGTGGGTATATTCATTTTATTGTATTATTATTATTATTATTATTATTATTATTATTATTATTATTATTATTATGTCTGTGGTATATTCATTTTATTATTATTTATTAGTAGTATTATTATGTCTGTAGGTATATTTATTTTATTTTTGTTGTTATTATTATTACTATTATGTCTGTGCGTATATTCATTTTATAATAATAATAATAATAATTATTATTATTATTATTATTATTATTATGTCTGTGTGTATATTTATTTTATCGTATTATTATTATTATGTCTTTGGTATATTCATTTTGTTATTATTATTATTATTATTATTTATTATTTATTATTATTACTATTATTATGTCTGTATAATTATTTTATTGCTGTTGTTATTATTATTATTATTATTTTGTCTGTGCGTATCTTCATTTTATGATAATTATTACTATTATTATTATGTCAGGGGGTATATTCATTTTATTATTATTATTTTTATTATTATTATTATTATTATTATGATTATTATTACATCGGTCTTGGGATCCCAACTAAGAGACAAGTGGTAGTAAGCCTTCAAAGATCCTCAAGTGTGCCTATAACGATAAGTAAAAATGTTATAGTCATGTTCCACAATTCTGCTTATTGTCTTTAAATTTTGTTCCATGATCGGCTGGGGAAAAGACGTCAACGTCTGGTTATATGTTCTCTTCCTTTCGGGGTCTTTCTATTCTTTTGGGGTCTTTTTTCTCTTCAGATGAACACATCTATGACGAGGGGTTATTTTACGCACTCAGTCTTCCATCAGAGCATGACCGATTATTTAGAATGTTAGTGTTCCGGCAATGAATCCAGGTCATGAACCTCACTGTGGTCGATTAGTCAATATTTCCCCCGTGTACACTATTCCAATGGGTTGCATAGTTGGGGAGATGCTGCAACCATACCAGGAATTTACCCAAACCTTGCCACTTGAAACCTGTAATCGAAACTGTTCTGAAGACGTTGATGGTTGTGTTATTATGAAGTCACAACTCATTGGGATAGAGTGATTGTGCATACAGACCATGATTACTAATTTCCCCAGATTTATGCATTTCCCCGCAGAATGTATAACTAATGCCCGCTGAGAACACTTGCAGTGTTGATCGGAGGTTGAAGAAACAAAAACGTGTTTGATCTGGCATCTGCAATACGGATTATCAAGCAACCACAGTAAATTTTATAGTATCCAAAGGGTGACTGATGTCTTCTATATTGAACTTAGTTGAAATAACAACAAACCTCACCTGTGTGGGATGGAACACCTGAATGGTGCCTTCCCCCCACTAAGAGATCAGTCGTCTAAACGATGTACAGGGCTCCACACAAAATATAACCCACTAATGTGAACGCCATTTCTTTTCTGTTTACAAACTATATATTTCTGAAAACTAGATAAGTTATCAAATTGACTCCTACAAACAACATGTCACTAGCTCTACTGACAAGGATTTTATAGAATATGCTCCAAATGTGTTCCGTTCTGATGAAGACACAATTGAATTTTACGGGCGAATAAGTTTGACGCACTTTTCTTTTAGTGTAGCTCTGATTTCTTGATTACTGCCTTTAGTTCGGAGATGTGTGAGGGGTTGTTCCTGTAAACTACATCCTTCAGATACCCCCAAAGATAAAAATCTGCTGGGGGTTGAGATCGGGGGAATGCGGAGATCATTCAAGTTCGCGTTTACGGCTGATGAGTCGGTTTGTGAAAATTCTAGTCTAGCCACTCCAGAGAGACATTTGCTGTATGAGGGGTGGCCCAATCTTGCTGGTGTCCCCTCTGAACCCTGGTTGCACCTCGGCTACGGCTCATGGGAGGATTTGGTGAGGCCAATGTCCTGGCACTTTCTACGGAGGGATTTCTTCGAACTCCACCCTAGTGAATCTTGGACTGCTGCTATGTTTTCAGGAGACCTTACAGTATGTTTTCTCCCAACTTTGACTGCTGGAGATTTTTTTTCTTTTGTTGATTGACCCTGTAGCCTCACACCTCTTGATCCCTTGATAGATGTTTTGCTAGTGGCTTTATTCTTGCCATACTTTCTGCGGAATTTCGCGATGGCATTGTTATAGGAATTTCCATCCAATTTTCTCAGCACACACAACATTTTCTGTTCTTCAGTAAAATGCATTGTAGTTGCTGTTCTGTTTTTGCTATCTTCTTAGCTTTCTAAAGGGGCTACCCTTGAGTTCCCTTTTTAAGTCCTCTTGGCCTGCTCCCGGCTCTGTTATGAGCCAAGTTGAGATTCCCTCCCCAGTTTGTTTTGGCCCCCTTTTTCATCTCGACTGGTTCAGTCTTTGATTTTACCACGCCCTACATTTATTTTTCATCTCCCCCATTCCGTTAGAGAGTTAACCTCTTGATTCTGTCTGATGACAGAATACAGCGGCAACTCTGATTTTTTGTGGGGTGGACGGGTCATACTTTCATCAATTATTTTCTGTTAGTTTCTGTTTTCTATATATATTTTTTCTATTGGGATTTAGAACCCTCCCCATCATTTCACATCATCGTCAGATTTATATATATATATATATATATATATATATATATATATATATATATATATATATATATATATATATATATTATGAACATTTGTACACAAGAAATTTTTTAATTATGGGTTTAATTTTTAGGTTCCCTTTGTGGATGTGGTATTGTGGTATATGTAGAAGTAAAAGGTGAAGGGTGAATTCTTTCGGTGAATGGTTTATTTGTATTGAATGAATGGGTCGTGAATCGGGTTAGCTAGGTATAGAATAGGTAAGGATGACAAATCTCAAACCCACTCCCCACTTTTTATGCCATGTTCTCCAATTATAGTATTTTAGAATAATAAATGTAATCTTCTTAACTTTCTAAATCTGAGACATAAAATCATATTATTAAAAATCAACGAAATTTTATAGGTTTATTTGGGTTACATTTATACTGGAACACCCTTTATTTATTAAAGCCCACACAATCTGAAAATCAGGATCATGAACTAATGGAGCATATTTAATTTAGAAAATACAGTAACACGCGTTCTTTTAAGGCATTACTTTTTTCTGATGAACTGTAAAAGAGATGGAAGTAATAAAACCAATGTATTGGTTTTTGGCTTAGAGACTTTAAGTGAAATGCCTACTCTCTCTAAGGAAATAAAAGAGGTTTGTTTCTGTTAACCATTATGTTCTCATCGTAAATCGAAACCAAGACTAAAAGAAAATTCAAAGATCTTCCCAATGTAACAACCTGCTCCCGGGTACCATTAGCAAGAAAATCATATTTAGCGGACATTTCTTGAGGCGTTCTTTTGTTCCACCATGATATACAAGAAGAAATATAGATATTTGGTGAATTCCATTAAGATTTAGTTAATTTTTGACATGCGTTATCAAAAAACGGGACTACTTCTCCCAAAATCTTTCAGCAGTTTTAACTTTTCAATATGGTATTTTTATTGAGATAATGAGCAATGTCTAATACTCGACATAGATTCTTCTGTTTATCGTCGGAGCCAATGGTGCGAATTGATATATTCTTGGAATTTTCTTTCAAATTATGGCAATTATTGATTTAAAATTTCGGAGGATAAGTCTTGTTATCCTAAAATAGATTTTTTTCTATTCACAGTTAAACTTTCGATTTCAATCAACTAATGGGAATGTGGCTTTATTGGAATCATTTGTATGACTGTTTTGTTATTACAATTGTCAGTCAGTCTTTTGTTCTCAATGACTTTTTGTCCTGAAAATCTGTTTCCTTTATTACTTCTTTAGAGAATTTCTTCAAACAAAAATATTCTAATTCAAATCTATGGTGCAATTAATATTATTATAAATAGAGTAATATCAGATTCACGTCGTATACACGCGCATATATATATATATATATATATATATATATATATATATATATATATATATATATAGGTGGTCACTCGTATTCGAGGATACATGGGCGGCTAGCCAATCCCTATTGAAGACGCTCGCTCAGGCACATTTATGTTTGCTCAAAACCCACAGACCCCAACTGCGGCTTATACTGCAACTATGCTGAGCTGACCTTAGTTACATTTTCTAGCGTGATCAACAATTTGAACAAGACCAGAACGCTCAAGCTTCGGACAGGATGACTTGTGACTTCGTGCACGGCTATCGACAGCGCCTAAGTGTTCTGTCTCCCCAATTTCACTCACAAGGCTTGGGTCAACCCGTGGTATGCCTTTTCAAGCACTTTCCAAATTATGTTTATATATATGTGTGTGTGTGTGTGTGTGTGTGTGTGTGCATATATATATATATATATATATATATATATATATATATATATTATTACATTTATGTAAAAAAACAAATCAATTTCCATATCTGATGATGTCTGTATGAACAGACGAAAGTACTTGTATAACAAGACCTTATGCAACTGGAATTTATTAAAAACAGGGATCATAACATGCATCTACAGTTCGTGGTTAATGTATCTTAATAAATTTGTTTGCGAAGATGTATTCTCGCCATTCATAGCATTAAATTCACTATCTGCTTTTTGTATGAATGATTCATATATATATATATATATATATATATATATATATATATATATATATATATATATATATATATATATATATATATATATATATATATATATATATATATATATATATATATATATATATATATATATATATATATTCCATGTGCGGTGTCCTGAAGGAACACGATACATGAATAGGAGGCACGGTGGAATAATGGATAGCGGCTAGGATTGAGTAATCGGAGAGCCGAGTTCGAATTCCAGTCGAATCCATTACATGCGTAATGCTAATACACTTGGGAACGGTATTAATCCTCTTCTTCTCCCTCCAGCTATGGGTAAATAGCAGAACAGATTGGGTTCTATAGCCTTGGATGTCAACTGGTGCAGGAGAAGGAAAACACTGAATTCAAAATCTGCGAAGGGTTGTTTGAAGACCTTGTGGCACGTTGTACACCAGATCACTGTTTTTTACCTTTCAAAAAGTTCGGATGGTTCTGCACAAAACCTTTACCACTATAATCAAATCTCATATGCGAGTGTCGGGCTGTCGATTCCTAGGAACTGATCTGCTTAACACTCATGCGTCAATTTCGACGGGTGAGCAGAGTGAATATATATATATATATATATATATATATATATATATATATATATATAATCATTTATTTAAATATTATAACATAAATATGTTATAAAATCACTACAAAAATAGCCATTTCGTTTCGACACTTCCAGTGTCTTATCAACATCATCACTGGATAAGACACTGGAAGTGTCGAAACGAAATGGCTATTTTTGTAGTGATTTTATAACATATTTATGTTATAATATTCAAATAAATGATTATATCTGCTCTACTCTGTATTGAGCACTCTTTAAAGAATAATAATTGTTGGCTATTGGAATTTACTCCGTATATACCAATCCCACACTTGGGTATATATATATATATATATATATATATATATATATATATATATATATATATATATATATATATATATATGTGTGTGTGTGTGTGTGTGTGTGTGTGTGTGTGTGTGTGTGTGTGTGTGTGTGTGTATATTCTTCCATGTGCCGTGTCTCCACAGTTTCATACCATTTGTAGTTCTTAGTAAATCTTGTCTTTTTTCTATCTCTCCTAATCCCTGGTCTGCCAACCATTTACACAAGCCCGTTAGTCATGGCGTTCGCTGGTTTTCTTTCTCCCTCTTGTGTTCAATATATATGTCGTTATATATACTGTATTTTCAAAATACTATGTATAATTTCTCTCTCGTTTTTATTTTTTTTTCTAAAACTTCCTCGTTGCTCACATGTTCAGTCCATGTTATTCGCAGTATCCTTGTGAAGAAACTCATTTCATATGACGAGGCACGGTGGATAGCGGCTCGGATTGAATAATCGCAGAGCCGAGTTCGAATTCCAGTCGAATAACTTACGTTCACTTACGTGATTATACCATTGGGAACGGTATTAATTCTCCTTATCTCCCTTCAGACTGGGTTCTATAAACATGGATACCATCTGTACTAGGAAAAGGAAAACTCTTAATTCAAAACCTGCAGATGGTCGTTTGGGGACCTTGTGGGACGTAGTGCACCAGGTCTCTGAATTCGCCCCTTCAAAAGGTATGGATTGTTCTGCACACAGCCTTCACCACTATAATCAAATCATATGTGCTGGTGTCTGGCTGTTGGTTCCTAGAAACTGTGCAGCTTGACGCTCATACGTCGAATACGATGGGAGACTCACAACCTATATATATATATATATATATATATATATATATATATATATATATATAAATATATATATATATATATATGTATATATATATATATATATAAAAGTGAACATAGAAGTCAACACTTAGAGGTGACAGTCTGTTTCATGCTAGATGCAATCGTCAGGCCACGAGTGCTGTTATTTTTCTCGGCTATTTATATATACGGGTCAGTGGTGAATTGTGGGTAGTCTATTTTGCCTGTTATTTTACCGGAAGTCGTTTATTTGTTTATTTATTTATTTGTGTCAAATTATCTCTGATATTGAGCACTTTATCCCATAAATATAGCACACTTTAAGACTATATTTCTTCATATATATATATATATATATATATATATATATATATATATATATATATATATATATAGGTTGTGAGTCTCCCATCGTATTCGACGTATGAGCGTCAAGCTGCACAGTTTCTAGGAACCAACAGCCAGACACCAGCACATATGATTTGATTATAGTGGTGAAGGCTGTGTGCAGAACAATCCATACCTAGTAATATTAATTATTAAAACTGATCCACAGAGAGCTCGATGTTTTTATTTTGACAGAGCATATGTATTTTTGAAGCAAAAAAAGTATTACTTCAACAGAGGTATAGTCTATTTCAAAGCGTAGCCGTGTGAAGAATGGTTTGAAATAGAGTCTACCTATTTTGAGGTAATTTTTAGTTTTTTGTGTAATACATACATATATATATATATATATATATATATATATATATATATATATATATATATATATATATACAAGCTATATTTATGCAGCAAGTATTCTTCAAAACAAGTCCGGTTAAAAAGAAAGGATTAGGTTTGTCCGTTTTATATTTCATGATATTTTTCGATTTTTCGGATAAATTGAAGTGTATTGTGCTTGAAGTTAGGGGCAAAGCCTTATAAAAAAAAGAAAATAAACCTTTACAGATAAAATATTATGAAAACATTTTATAGCAATATTAAAAACTATTAACACACATTTAAAAAACTACATTAAGTCACCGTTTTTCTACAGATCCATTATTCCTGAATCTAACTTATCTCTTCCGAATACATAAAAATCAATATATATACAAAATAGTCACGAGATGTACTTTAATGAAAAATTGTTCAAAAGACCTAGAGTGTCTCACTAAATTTTCCTTACTTTAACATCCAGAATTTTTCTTACACTTATTTAAATATTATGCGTTACTTCATTACACGTGACACGTATCCAATCAAAACATCCGACTGCATCTCGCTAACCTTTACACACTTTAGCGCCGAGAATGTTTGCCGCACATATTTAAATAGTATCTATTACTTCATTACACGTGACACGTATCTAACCAATAAGAAATAGCCTAACACAACATACCATCAATCTGGTTCTCTTTGCTTTTTATCATAATAAAGTGAAACATGTTAGATTAAGATCTGTTTCGTACTTGTTCTTTTTCTCATATATATATATATATATATATATATATATATATATATATATATATATATATATATATATACAAATGTCAAAAAGAACAGATGGAGTAAAATCCACTGTCCGTAGCATTTACTTTTTAAAAAAAGTGCTCAATACAAAGTAGAGCAATATAGTATTATTATATCATTATTATAACATGTTATAATAAAAGACATTTTGAAATCGCTACACAAAAGCTTTCATGATTCAATACTATCAGTATACTTTTTCATCCCATATTAAATAATATTTTTTTTTTCATTTTTTACCTACTAGTTACTTACCATTACTATAATGTTTTTATTATAATAAAAATATTAAATATATATATATATATATATATATATATATATATATATATATATATATATATGAGAAAAAGAACAAGTACGAATACATTGATGCATGTTTCATTAAACATTGAAAGACGAAAGGAAACCACCAGATCGTGACGTCACACATGACCAGGCGAGAGTGAAAACGTGAAGTATTAAGTATGGGAAGCCGTTGGTAAAAACCAATGGCTTATGTTTAACCAAACGTCTTCCCATACTTAATTCTTCATGTGTGACGTCACGAACTGCGACGTGATTTTCGCTTCCGCGTCTCGTATACACGAGTTTACCATTGCTTTGAAATTTTTCATGCAACAAAAACAGATTATCATTATTGTTTCCTGCGTGTACGGGTTGATATATAGAAATTTAATTGCTTATGTAAGCCGAAAGCTTAGATTGGATTTAAACATGTTGGTTTCCTTTCGTCTTTCAATGATAATGTTATTAAGCCTATCAGACAATATGAAAGGAACTTACTTAAAATAAATAGACAAAATTTGTCTATATTATTTAATGAAACATGCATCAATGAAAAATTGGTGCCTAAACATGCACAATATATATATATATACATATATATATATATATATATATATATATATGATTGAAGGATAAACAGTATCTGTTGCCATCATCCTGATCACTGGGCGTGGTGAGGATCGGTCAGGTGCACTGGTCATTTTTTTAAGCCAGAAAGCTGTGTATACATGCGTATCCTTTTCTGGGTAGGTAGATCTAGTGGAGCCTATCTCTCTCAAGCTCAAACCACGGCTGATGATTCCAACTTGATTAGGACACACGGCGAGGCTCGAACTCACTATTCAGTCATAACCGATCTAGCGAGACAAGCTTGGTAACCATTACAACACCTCGTCGTAACCACATACTTCGGATTATGATAATTCAAGTCATATAGAGTAAAAATCGATACAAATTTTGATTTTTAATGTATTTTGTTAGAAGCATGATTTTTAAAAGAAAAATGTATGCTGCTATTGCCACTGCTGTTAATGCCACTGCGGCTGGTCAACTGGTCACAGAAAATACATGTTATTTTTTATTCTCTTCAAAAAAGTAACTTTGTATTTGCTATCCCCTAATTTTTGCATAAAAACTGCTCATAAAACTCGCATTATATTCGTTTATATACGGTAGCCTTATACATAAATTTCTAATTGTAATTGTTGATTCATTTATTCAAGATTTATACAAATAGATAAGACAATAGTGATTATGTTCAGAAGACGTTCTTTAATGATCAATATGGTTTACAGTAAGAACGTGTATTAAAACGGAGAAATAATTTTAAATAACAAATATTATTTGCTACTAATGCGTTTTGAACTGTTACGAGATATCTGCCCTCCAACATGGCAGCTAATGCTGGACACCTCCACAAAGACGAAAAAGAGACTTGAAGCAACAGAAATATGGTTCTATAAAAATATACTGAAGATACCATGGACCAAACATGTGACCAACAATAAAGTTTTAGAAAAAAAAATGGAAAAACAGTAAACTTAGACGAGGCCTGTCTTCATCCTCAACACTGCTCCATCCTTCTTTAAAGAATTTAGCCCACTTGTAGACATTTCTTTGGCTGAAACATGTGGCACCATACACAGTTGACATTCTTCTATGAATTTCATCTGGTTTGCACCCTTCAGCAACCAAAAACTTGATAACTGACCGCTGCTCAATCCTGGAGCATGCTTCTTGGTCGGCCATCTTTGTTAATCGCCAAAACCCTGAAAGTTATTTTTTAAACTGCAAACGAAATTAAATCCGTGTGAAAAAGAAGTAAAACAAAAAAAAGAAAAAAGAGTAAGTTTCTATCTGTATTAGAAGTCCTTATACCGAAAAATTCACCTTATTTATTGAATGCCCCTCGTACATAATATCAGGAAGAATCAGTTGGAATTTCTGTGCATGTAATGGGGAAGTGGGGCTTGGAAAATAGGATACAGGACAGACTAATGGAAATAGAGACAAAGCAGCTTGTGACTTACTTGATGAGCTTGAATAAATAGATGGTAGACTAGATTTTGGGAGAAATAACAAAGAGTGAAAGCTTATTAAAAGCTAGAAATGGCAGGAGTATGAGGAGGACCAGGATAACCTATGTCCTAAAGGCACCTAAAAGAAGAAGTATGCTTTAGGTTTAATTAAATATTTTCCTTGTCATCGTAAAAAAAACGGCTGGGGAATAATGGTCAGCCTTTATCCTAGATCATTGTTAAGTCTATTTTTATTTTATTTCTTTATGCAATCTGTTCTTTTTTTTACAAGAGACATACAAATCAACCATTCGCCCTTGCATGGAGTATTGCAGCTATATGATCTGGAGCCCCTTCTGTTTGTCTCGGGGTTCCTGATAAGATCCAGAGACGGATTTGCAACGTGGTTGGCCCTGATCTGGCATCTCGTCTGCAGTCGCTCTCTCACAGACGCGCCGTCGCCTCTCTCTGTCTTTTTTTACAAATACTTTCATGGTAATTGCTCCGATGAGCTGCTTTCGCTGGTTCCCAGGCCTCATGAATTCAAGCGTCCTACGAGGCTGGCATACCGCTCCCACCCTTTCACTGTTGAAACTGTTAAATGTAGCCGTCTCTTCTACTCCAATAGCTTCATATCTCGCACCTCTCGCCTGTGGGACTCTCTTCCTTATTCCTGTTTCCCTGACAACTATAATCTCCAACTATTCAAATGTAATGTCAATCGACATCTCCAGTTGCCTTGATCTATCCACTATCCTTCTCGATTTCCTTTCCTCTATCACGCCTATCTGCTCTCGCTCCAAATCTTCTGTAACCCCTTGCGTGCTAGTGGCTTCCCGCCTTGCTCGGGGTGAAATGCTTAAAATAAAAAGTTGGTTGTGCAACACAGGCGTTTTCAATATAGCGGAAGTGAGCCTGTCTTAAGAAAGGATGAACAGATAAAGGGGATAAACTGAAAAAGAAAGCACAACAAATAAAAAGAGAAAAAGAAAGGAAAAATCTAAGCGTTAAAGACTCCCAAGACTAAAAGTTCGAATTGAAATGTTTGGCATAAAAATGTTTGGTGTGCGTAAATATAGTCCCGGAAATTCGCCTACAGATTTAAAAAATATATGACAGCCCAGGGAATATCACGTCAGACTGAACAATTCAGTACACATATGTTTTTGAATAAAAGAAATAGGTAAAAAAAAAATAGTCACACACAGGATATTTGCTCACAAGAGGCAAGCATGCAAACAAGAAAGGATCAAACAGCATATATATATATATATATATATATATATATATATATATATATATATATATATATATATATATATGTGTGTGTGTGTGTGTGTGTGTGTGTTGGGGGGAGAGATATACCTATAGAGATATTAAAGTGTGTATAGACGTGCTTATGTTAGCAAATGGTAATAACTGAAGCATAAAAAACTTAATGCTATACGTAGACACTGAGATTGATAAAAGTATTTTCATCAATACATATTTTTTCTTTGAAAACGGTTTACGAAAGACGAGAGCGCTGAGAATTTGGACAGCACCGGTCCTGACTACAATCTCCTCGTCAAAAGGTAGAAAGAAGTCTATAAAAATACCGAGCAAAGAAGTTATTTTCATCTGTATTAGGACTTCTATAAAAAAAAAATATGTATAAGCGGTGTGCAAAAGTCGGTTTACAGTAAGAAAAGACTAAACCTACGCACGAAAATTATCGTACTGATTATGCAAACGTATCAATAATAAAAATGAAAATCTGTTTTGGCTACTTTTTGAACGTTAAACACGGTTGCGTGAAAATTTAATTTGCTATTTCAAAAAATTACAAAACCAATAACATTATTGAAAATAGATA
Source organism: Acanthosepion esculentum (assembly GCA_964036315.1). NCBI lineage: Eukaryota > Metazoa > Mollusca > Cephalopoda > Sepiida > Sepiidae > Acanthosepion > Acanthosepion esculentum. Next base: position 132,518,018 of record OZ038486.1, on the reverse strand, counting down.
TTGTATCGATCGCAAAATATTGATTTTGACAAGTTTGAACAGTTTTCACAAAGTTATATTACAAATTTTACCTCCTTTTGAAAAATATTGAAATTTACGTGCAAAAGCAAGCTGTTTTGGCTGCTTCTTGAACGTTAAACACGGTTGTTTGAAACATTAATTTGCTTTTGAACACTTAAAAATACCAATAAAATTATTGAAAATCGATATGGTATCGATTGAAAAGTATTGATTTTGACAAGTTTCAACAGTTTTCACAAAGTTATATTACACATTTTATGTTTTATAAACATTTGAATAATATTGAACGTTAAACACGGTTGTTTGAAAATTAAATTAGCTATTAGAAAACATTAGGAAAACAATGAAATTATTGAAAATCGATATAGTATCGATCGAAAAAAATATTGATTTTCACAAGTTTCAACAGTTTTCCCAAAGTTATATAACAAATTCAATGTTTTACTAACAATTGAATAATATTGAAATTTACGAGTAAAAGCCAGCTGTTTATCGACTTTTTGAACGTTAAACACGCTTAGTGAAACTTAATTTTGCTTTTTGAAAACATTAATAAACCAATAAAATATTGAAAATCGACATGCTATCGATCGAAAAATATTGATTTTGACAAGCTTCACCAGTTTTCACAAATTTATATTAGAAATTTTGTTTTACAAATATTTGAATGATATTGACATTTACTACTTTTTGAACGTTAACACGGTTGTTTGAAAATTTAATGTGCTATTTGAAAACATTAGAATACCAATACAATTATTGAAATACGATATGGTATCGATCGAAGAATATGCATTTTGACAAGTTTCAATAGTTTTCACAAAGTTATATTAATATTTTTTCGTTTTACAAACATTTGAATTGTATAGATATCAGTCCCTCAAATCTTCAAAATGTTTGCCCCCGTAATTCAAAGACTCCTCTTTACCTACAAAACATTTATTATTATTATTATTATTATTATTATTATTATTATTATTATTCATTAAAAAATAAAAATGATAATAAATGTATTATAATAAAAATTATGAACATAAAATTAATTTTTAATGAATTAAACGAATTCTAGTATTAAATGAACCATGGAATCACTAGAATAATACTGGTAATACTGGTTTGATACTTATTGTATATTACTTGTGCAATCTCCTGTATATATATATATATATATATATATATATATATATATATATATATATATATATATATATATATATATATGGAGTGTGCGTGGGGGTTTGTGGATCTGGTATAATCTAGTATGCATATCTATGCATTTGTATAGATATACATTTTTAATATATATGTATATATATATATATATACGTATATATATATACGTATATATATATATATATATATATATATATATATATATATATATGTATGTATATATATATATATATGTATGTATATATATATATACATACATATATATATATATATATATATATATATATATATATATATATATATATATATATATATATATATACTAACATACATGCATATATATCGTCTGTGGAACTGCCTCCCCTCTTCTATAATCTCCAACTGTTCAAATGTAATGTCAATCGACATCTCCAGATGCCCTGATCTATCCCCTAACCTTCTCTTCATCATTTCCGTTATCACTACTATTTGCTCTCGCTCCAACACTCTGTAACCCATTGCGTGTTAGTAGCTTCCCGCCTTGCTTGGTGTGAAACGCTGAAAAAAATATATAGATAGATAGATAGTTATAGTTATATTCTGTTTATATGTTATTTTTCAAAGATACAATTTATTTAATAAATGGTCCTTTTTTTTAACTAAATATTATCAATTAGATTTGCCGGCCGGAATGTTCGAGAAATTTCGTAGAAAATATGCGTTCTCCGACAGTAATGGAACCTGTGTCCTATGTAGAACTGTCAGGTCAACTGACGGTTCCATATAAGATACCGATTCCTCAGACTTTGTCAAGTCAAATATGATTTTTATTTTATTTTGCTACAAGTATATATTTTACAGTAACTCAGAATTTAAATAATTGCACCTTTTCCAGACCAATATATCCAACAAATGTGTTGTAAAATCAAAGGAAAATGGCTGCATCCCCCATTTCAACTTTTGGAGATGACAATAAATGAATATGAATTAAGAAGACATAATATAACGATTGAGATTGTATTTGAATTTTTGAAGATCAAATATGACTGGAAGCAAGAAGCCGGAAGAGAGTTCCACGAGCATGAAGTAGGATAGAAGTGACTGTTAGCATAGAACTTACGGTTCCATCTTGTCATTTCAACTGTAAAATAAGACCATCTCGCCAATCTAGTACTGTGCTTAAATTCACAGCGTCTAGATACCATATAGGAGAGTTCATCTGAACATTAACATGGATGGATGTATGTATAGAAAAGGCACAGCAAACCTAGTTATGGGGCTGGGAATGTGGGATAGCAGATCAGGACCAATATTATTGCAGAATCTTCTTTGAATTTTATGAAGAATATTTAAATATATAGCAGGAACACCAGACCATATTAATGCACGAAAATAGGAAGCTATATAAGACGAGGATGTGCCTTCTCAACGGAATTTTTTCAGTCTTTATAGACAGGCAATTTTCAGGAAATTAGAATTTCTACCTACTACAATCTTAACAATATAAGATTTCATCTGACACAGTGTTGGCAATGGACAAAGAAATGAAGCTACAGGAACCGCTAATTGTAGATAACGGAACATACATGGCTTGTAAAAAGAAAGAATTGCAATTGTCTGTAATAAGGCTACGAATTATAGGCACCAAAACAAAGCAAATTATTTTTTTTTTTAAATATGTAGCAAGTGATATATCAGATGTCGGAAAAAAGGAAAACGACGCCAGAAGATATATTAGAATAGCAAAAGTTGTCTTCCACAAACTAAGCAAATTTTCAAGAAATAGGAAAATTTCGTTCGAAACCAGGAAGAAAGTTCAAAACATTTGTCATTCCTCTATGGGCGCGTGGCCGGGCGGTTAGAACGTTCCCTTTCTGACCATGAGACCCGGGTTCGAATCTCACCATAGTCAGCTTCCTGATGTTATCGGCCTGGACGATCTGAAAAACCTGAAAACCATAACCTGACGCAAGCCTCGTGAGTGACTTTGGGTAGAAGGGTTTCGGTGTGGTGGCGTTGTTCAGATTGTTGATCATGCTAGATAACACGCTCTCTCCCAGAAAGGTCTGCTCAGCATGATTGAACAATGTGGGTGATGAACAAACAGAGCGAGCGTCTGCAATAGGGGTTGGCTAGCTGCCCTAATAGACGGGAATCGTCGAATACGAGTGGCCAGCTATTATTATTATAATTGATATTCTCCTCACAGGTAAAAAAGAATGCCTAGAATAACAGATAACGACAAAGTTCTAAGAGAAAATATAAAATATAGGCAATCATGATTCTCCACAACTTTTTTCCCCTTTTTTTCCGCTCTTAACCATGTATTTTTGCTATCTGTCCTAATCTGCTAACCATTTTCATCGAAGGTTTTCACTGCTTTCCTTTGGTTCTCTTAAAATTTCCTGTGTGTGTTAAATTCTTTAAGCCCTCTTTTCTCATCATGTACACTAGAAATTTCAATTTTCTTTGTTTTGTTTCCATTTTCTCTAAAACTTCGTTATTGCACGCATGTTCGGTTCACCAGGAAAGGAATTGAATGTCAAACATGATGTAGATTATGCAGAATAATTCCTTAAGACATATGTACCCAAAGTGTGCACTGTTGGCTCAAAAAGTGACGCAGATTCTTTTTAAAAAATAAGTGGTCATAGGTTTACTTACGTTCGACGGATTAAAGTCAAATCGCAAATAGGTCTCTGTAAGATTGTAAAACCCATTACATTTAGACAATGAGAATTTCGAACATTTCAGATCATTACGCAATGCGAATGGCAATGTTTCTGTCATGTTATCATTGCATAACTGCAGGTTTGTTTTACGTTCTTCAGAAGGGGAGCGTAAGAAAGTGAAAATAAAAGAAGTGTTTAATTTATACGCTTATTTTTTTCTTACTTTTCTTGCTCGTACAAATGTTTCCTTTTTCTAGACACAAAGTGTGTAAAAAACCTGTCCAAATGTTCTGCATATCAAGCACTTTCGGCTATTCTTCAATCCATGAGCAAGAAATAGTTACATTTTTAACTGAATGTGTGATGTTTTTTTTATGTATGTGTCTAATGTTTTAAGAATTGTTTATTTTCCAAATACGGTCAGCATATTGTGGCCGTATTCATAATTAATGCTATTGAGGATTGGATTTTCGTTCTTTATTATTAGTGTTTTTATTATTTTTAATCTGTTTAAGGTAGATGAGTGTGTTATACTTGCATAATACTATTATTATGGAATATTCTCGTAAAAAAGTAGGATTGTTTTCGAAATACACAATATATATATATCTACATGCATATGTATATATTTATATATATAAATATATATATATATATATATATATATATATATATATATATATATATATATGTATGTATTAGAATTCACTCGTCGTCGAGTTCTAGAACGTATATGACGATATTGCACCTATGTAGAAATTGGTGATTTATACATATATATATATATTTATATATATATATATATATATATTTATATATATATATATTTATATATATATATATTTATATATATGTGTATATATATTTATATATATATATATATATATATATATATATATATATATATATATATATATATATATATATTCAAATTCATTCGTAGTCGAGTCTAGAACGTATATGACGATATTGCATCTATGTAGAAAATGGTGATTTATATATATATATATATATATATATATATATATATATATTAGAATTCATGTTTTGTCGAGTCTATAACGTATATGACGATATTGTATCTATGTAGAAAATGGTGATTTTAACTGGATTCGATCTATGCTCCTATGTTACTATGTTTGAGAACGGCTCAATAAGCCAGGTCTAATGCCACATGTGTAGGCGTGTTAAACACCTACTTACTGAAAGATAAAAATCAATTTCACGGGCGGGCAAGCAAGCGTCAGCCTCTTTTGATAGGGTTGTTTGTAGATTGAAATGATTCTGATAGAGTAAGAGACTGATGTAGGCGGCATTCTCTTAAATCTCATTCATTATGTCGACGTTCAGAAAGATACGTTCGCATTTCAACGTCAAGTTTTACTGAAAGGTTGAATCCCATTTTCTTCCGATTAAATCAAATCTGGACAAAGAATCGATAGGAATTTGGAAATACTGAAAAGTGCGCTTCGGCCTGAAACTCTTCGGGTTCGTTCCATATCGAAAAAGTGTCACGGAACTGATTTGATGTATCTGATTCCTTTTCGTCTTCTCTGCTTCTATACACCCACATTTTCTATACAAAAATAGAGTTTGATATTTTAATAATTTTCATGTGTCGATGCAACGAATTAGCAAAGTAAGTAAGGTTTAAAATATTGATTACCTCTGAAACATGATTAACCAATGAAAATCAAACAAAAATTTTTAAAAATTCGAGAATTTCTTTCTGTTTTTCCATACCTCATTCTCTGATGAAGCTTTAATAAAAGTGAAACATGATAGATGTATAAACGTTTCCTATTTGTTCTCTATCTTATCATATAGATATAAATGTGCATGTATATATATATATATATATATATATATATATATATATATATATATATATATATATATATATATATTATTATTATTATTATTATTATTAGTGGTCAATACATATATATATATATATATATATATATATATACATATATATATATATATATATATATATATATATATATATATATATATATGTGTGTGTGTGTGTGTGTGTGTGTGTGTGTGTGTGTGTGTGTGTAAATTTACAAGAGGATAGAATCCAGGTAGAATTCAATGTCTAGGACAGAGTAAGAATATGATAAAAAGGCTCAAACCCTAATATTCCATGGTTATAATTTATTACATTGGAATCGTAATCACGATCCAATTCATCAGACCTACAAATTCAAAAAGAAATCGGAAAATATAACTCCGGGTATAAAAAAACAAACCTTTACTGAGAGTGTATGTGTGAGAGTGGGAAACAAGTGTGAGAGAGAAATGTATGAAGCTCTAGAGATGGGTAACAGAAGAAAGATGAACATATATATATATATGATGGTGTATCTGTATATGTGCATATATATGCATTGTGTAAGAATGACAATTACAAAAAATCTTAGTTTTTGCCGACGCGTTTCGTTTTCAATCATGGCAAACAATGAATCGAAACGTTTTTGTTGTCATAGTGACATTAAATCCAAAAGTTATAAAAAGCGATACACTCCTGCATAAACCTCTTTCTGGCTAATGTTAACTTCTTTTATACTAAGAGTTTTTTTTTTCCATGTCGACAATATAGTAAAATTTCCCAGAATAATTCTATGGATAAGACAAATTCCTATAAGAATGACGATTGGAAAAAATCTTAGGTTTTGCCGACGAAAAACGAAACGCGTCGGCAAAAATTAAGATATTTTTTCTAATCGTCATCCTCATAACAATTTGTCTTATCCACAGAATTATTCTGGGAAATTTTAATATATAATCGTGTATTTGGGCAGCCAAACCTCTTTTATGCAGCTTTCAACAAATATGACCGACAGGACACTGCGAGTAAGCTTTTAATATAACTGTTCTTCAATTCGTACAAGTATTCTCTTTTCTTGATATGAATTATATAAAACCCGTCTAAATGATTTGTGGGTACAAGTAAGGTTGTATAATTTAAACATATCATGTCGATTATTCTTCTCTGTGATCCTTTTGAGTCCCGAGATTAATTTCTTGGTAGCCTTAGAAAATTACTTTAGAAAAATACAATATTTTCTTTTAAATCGTTTTTATTTTCCCAAGTACATTAAATCTCATCTGAGACCATTGCCAGGGGACTAAGTTTTCTGTGAGCATGCATATCTGTGACTGTAAATTCAAAACATGTCAACTCTTCGTTTTTCACTGCTTATGCAGCGTTCTAAAATTCAGATTTACGTATTTTGGGGGGATTTTTTTCCCCAGTATAAGTAAAGTAACTTTTCCATTCTTGCTCATACATATAATTTTTTCTTTGTTGCTATACTCATAGTTACATAAAGAGCTTCAAGAATTTTCATTTTTTCATATTATTGTTTCTATGTAATATAGATGTATTTTTTCATACTATTGTTTTTATGTAATATAGATGTATTTTCAACTAATATCCGTCTATGTTTGAGTGTTGGCATGAGTGTTCCTTTAAATGCTGAGTTATTAAGCTATGTTCAGTCAAATGAAAATGTAAGCCAATATATATATATATATATATATATATATATATAGAGAGAGAGAGAGAGAGAGAGAGATAGATAGATAGATAGATAGTAAGTTACATATAAATGTCAGACTTTATATGTTTGTAGAGCGTGCGATAGATAAATTGTCGTCTAAATTACACAGAAATGAGAATAATACTGACATCTCATTTTAACAGATATGTTTATCAAAATTACACAAAAATATCTTGAAATTGGTGAATGCTTCCGTAATCTTTACCTTCAGTTCATCTTTCGTGTTGCAAGGAGTTTTGTTGTATTCTGGCTCAACTGCACACCACACATAATAATCAAGGGGTTGCAATTTGGGGAGTTAAGTTTAAGGGGTAATGGGGTTGCAGAAAATTGTCTGACAGCCATGACTTGGTTTTCCTACCAGATAGGTTCTTGCAGCAGTCAAAATCTTGACCCAGGGCAGCACTTATCTTCTCAAGGCACTTGATTTTGGGTTCCGTTTTGAGACTGAGGCCCTCACCGTCATATTCTGGAGTTCTTTTCTTATCAGAACGATCAGAGTGTAATTACCTAGCTGGTTTTCTTTCGGAATCATCATTAGACTCATCCAACTCTTTCTGAATCCTCTGCACCATCCTCAGATTGAGACCTAAACAGTCCGAAATGTTCGTCTTGAAGCATGAAGGACAAATGCCAAGCAGTTCAGCATTTTGTTTCCAAATTTCTGGCGTAGTAAAGTGCGTCATGGTGCTCTTTTTCTGAAAGACGGCGCCCAACGGACCTAACTCTACTGTGCATTTTAAAAATAAGAAAACAAACAACGCGCATGCGCGAAATTAAAATTATAAACTGGCGATAATTTATCCATCGCACACTGCACACCCCATATATATATATATATATATATATATATATATATATATATATATATATATATATATATATATATATATATATATATATCAGCTGGGCTGATCATGTACTACGTATGCAAGACAACAGAATACCAAAAATGCTCATGTATAGTCAACTTGACAGTGGTCATCGAAGCGTGGGCTGACCATTGCTTAGATACAGGGACAAACTGAAAAGTAACCTCTCAGCTGCGAATATGGATCATGCTACCTTTGAGGACATAGCAATTGATCGCAATGAGTGGAGGACTACTTGCTACAATGGCATCAAGAACAATGCAGCATCAAACATCACCAAGCTTCGTCAAACTAGGCAAAGGATTAAAATATCTGCTGCTGTCTAGGCCATACACTCCAACAATCCACACTCTTGCACAATCTGTGGAATTCTTTGCAAATCACTAGCAGGACTGAAAAGTCACTTGCTACTTACACATGGGGTTAAATAAACACAGTTGTCGGAACCTCATACGTTGAAACCGACGGGAGAGTCCATCATATATATGTATGTATATATATGTGTGTGTGTGTGTGTTATTTAACAGCGGTAATGAAGTGTTAATTTTTTTTTAAATGGAAATTTGTTCAGGCGAATTCCAACCCCGAGCAAACATGTGAAGCCTCGGAATGAACGCTCCTATTCAAAACAACACCAAAATAAAGTACAACTTAAACGGTCAAAACACGGTGAATACATAACAACAACTTGAAAATGGCTAAAGAGTTGGCCGGAAACGCTGGGAACAATGAAAATGATGTAAAATTTAAACACTCCCTTAATCCTACCAAACGGAGAAAACGTAAATATGCTCGAAAAAAATAAATCAAAAAAATTATTAAATCTACCTTGTGTGCCATATTTAATGAAAAATGTTTAAAAGAAAGTTTGCTGCCAAAATATACATTAATATATATATATATATATATATATATATATATATATATACATATGTTAATAATTTATATATATATATATATATATATATATATATATATATATATATATATATATATACATATTTGTACATATTGTAAGAACACTACTGAACCTCTAAAGAAATATGTTAATAAACTTATAACAGCCAACAATGCTGCTGCAGGATCCTTAAAAATAAACAAAATTATTGGAGATTACCAACCTGGCTACTTATATGGTAATGTTAAAATACACAAACCGGGATACCCATTACGACCTATTATTTCTCAGATTCCAACATGTATATACCAACTATCAAAACTTCTCAATGATATTATTACCCCATATCTCCCTATAGAATTAAATCTACCCATAAATTCCTCCAAATACTTAAAAGCACAAAATTAAAAACAAACCACGGAATTCTTGCGTCACTTGACGTAGAAAAGTTATTTACTAATGTTCCCGTCTCGGAAACTATTGATATTATCATTAATTCGGTGTATAAAAATAATTTAATTCCACCTCCATCAATCCAACCCAATATTTTAAGAAAACTACTGCTTGCTTGCACCACTAGAGTACCTTTTTATAGCCAGAATGGTACTATTTACACACGAACTGAGGGAGTAAGTAAGTATGGGAAACCCTCTCAGGTTTCACATTTAAATATTCATGGGAACGTACCGGACACTATTCGGAACATACTTGTCAACAACACTAATATAATAGCATCATCCACATGCAAAAAAAGGCTAAACATTTTATAAAATTTACATATAACAAACTATTTCTAATTCTAACAGTTGAAATATAATCCTTGAAAATGGCTAAATGTATAGCCGAAAGTGCTCGGATAAAAAGAACATTCGGACAATTTTTATATAATTTATCATCGGAAAAGAAAAACGTTATTAGATCGCACGAGAAATTATATAAAAAACTAAGTAAAAGCACCTTGTCTGTCGTTTTTAATGAAATGTGCATGGAAGAAGGATTGCTGCCTAATTACACAAATATATATATATATATATATATATATATATATATATATATATATATATATATATATTTTGAATTGGTCAAAGTCCGACAATTTATTTATTTAAAGACATTTATATGTTTTGTATCTATAAAAAGAACGTTAAACATATCATAAATGTCTTTAAATAAATATATATATATATATATTTCCCGTTTCTTAAATTTCTTAGTTTCTGAAAGGCATCTCTCGCTAATCTGGGAGTGTTTTCAGAATTCTCTGCCATACTTTTCATATTCTGTTAGAATTCTTCCAAGTCCCTTAAAATTCTGTATTTGCTTTGTTTTGGTCCTTTTGACCTTTATAAATAGCCATACCTGTTGTCTTCAAACTGAAATTTATATCCACCATCTTAGACGAGAACAAATCTCTTATACAATGCAAATGTACCTGCATACTTATAATTCTGGTACACCTATTATTATCCAGTCGTCTTTTTCTTTCTTGTTTTTCCTTCTTTTTTTTTTTTTGGCTCCATTTTCAAAATCTGTTCACCCCAAGCAAGGTGGGAATTTCACTAGATCACAGGGAGTTATAGGGAGTGAAAGTGTGAAAAAATATTGAGTGTAGGTAGGGTTAAGGAAACGACAAAAATGAACGGGATTCAAAAAAGATAGAAGATGGCGAGTGACGTTGCATTTAAACTGTTGAAGATCGTAGTTATCAGGGAAGCAAGAAACCGGAAAGGAGTTCCACAGGCGGGAAGTGCGAGAAAAGGAAGTAAAAATGGCGGATGCATTTAGTTATTTCTACAGTAAACGGGTGGGACCTAGATGCCAATCTAGTAGCACGCTTAAATTCATGCAGTCTGGGCACCAGGGAAAACAATCTCGACAAAGTAGTTGCCATGAAAATATTTGTAGAAAAGACAGAGGGTCTTGATTAGTTTTGTCACAGTGATGCCATTATATTTGATATGGGAAAAAAAGAGTGATTTCTTTTCGATTCCACTTCAGATGTATTTGGATTTAAAACAACCTTAACGTCGAAGTAGAAGTATTAGTAAGGGGAGATGTAAAAACTATTAAACTTATGAAAGCCGTTGTAAAAAGGATCTAACGACAGACAATAGACGTAATATCACTGATCTATTTGCGATACGTTTTCAGCTTACATTTTTGGAAGCAGATCAAATCCTCTTAATGCAACGGGGAATTAAAACAAATCCAAAAATCCTGGTGTGGCCATCTTGGCACATCAGATTAAGAAAAAAATTAAATCATCTTCCCGACTTGGGTAAAATTTGGCTTGCCATCGACTTGGAGCGAGTCCATTTGGATTCGAGGCAGGTTATTTATAGCTACCTCACGCGCGGGCTCAAGTACACATAAAATGCACACACACAGGAACGCACATATATACATATATACATATACACTGAAAAGTCTGAGGTGTCAGAAATTATATATTTTTTTCTGTCAATTATGAAAAAATATCAAAGAAATTTCTTAGATATCTCTTTTATCGTCACCTGAGAATGAGTTCGCCTCACATTAAAAAAATAGTAGAGTTTAATTTATATATTGTTTTGCAATTTGCAGTGCTATGAATTTATTGTTCAATCATTTTACAGTGTCTTGCATCATGTTGAGCTCACATTTTCCTATAAACCGTTGAAATGTTATATATTTAAGCTTAAATATAATTATTAATAAATATATCATTATCTACCACTTTAACCAGAGACGATAGCCTAGGTGTAGAATCTCTAACTGATCCTAGATCGGTTGAGTTTCGATCCCGGCTTGAAGTAACCGGATGGCTAGCCACACTGAAGAGCTGTGATACAACAAAACAGTCCGTCTCTCTATGACGATATATATCTCTATATATATATATATATTGACAAATTGGAAAAAGGTTTGGTGACGCGTTTCACAGAGTTTTTCCAATTCGTCATACATCTTTTCTTTTATATATAAAAAATATTGATATATAAAAATTTATATAAATGTTTATATATCGAAAATTCATATATATATATATATATATATATATATTTATATATCGTTATCCTATATATATACATATATATATATATATATATAAATGCTTATATATGGTTATCCCATATCTATCTATATATATATATATATATATATATATATATATATATATATATATATATATATATATATATATATATATATATATATATACTTATTAATGACTATACTAATAATTTGCTCTGGATCATACATTGAGCTCTCATATGGACTGAAATGCCATGTTTGGAATAATCCCTGACAATTACATTTTGGTATTATATATATATATATATATATATATATATATATATATATATATATATATATATATATATATATATTAACAGGGTGTCCAAAAAGTTCCTGTGCACTTTAAAAATTTATAACTTTATTTGTATTTGCGATAGAAATAATTTGTAAAAAGGATTAGAAAGAAGTAAATCGATATTTTTTAAGGTTTTATTGAAATTTTATTTAAGTTTCTGTCCTCCATCATTAGCAATACAAAGGGTAATAGGATTTTGCAGTTCACGGAAAACATTTGCCAACTGATTTACAGTAATGCCGGAAATCACATTAGTTATTTTAGCTATACTTAAAACTACGTACATTAAACTTTATAACATTTTTTTACAGATTATTTCTATCGCAAATACAAATAAAATTTTAAATTTTTTAAAGTGCACACGAACTTTATGGACACCCTGTGTATATATATATATATATATATATATATATATATATATATATATATATATATATATATATATGCATGTATGTATGTATGTATGTATGTATGTATATAATATATCGCTGATGAAATTAACATTCAAATTACCAGCAATTTAATAATATAATAATCTGAATTTCATATATTTCTTTATTGGTTTGTAGGTAAAGCATCTTGTAGATTCTTTCATAATCCATTCCGAAAATTCCATTAATAAATCCAGATATTTTCCTCTCTTTTGGTTGCAATCAGTGTTGTTCTCTAGTTTGCTTACTTTTTCTCTATATCAGTGATCGGAGAGACTGCGTAGCCATTTTTTTTTTTTTTTTTGCGATTAATTGATTTGGATTTTTACGGCTTATAAAACCTTTACGTGTTAAGTAAATTCAAAAATGTATTTTGTATTGTAAGAATAATCATTTTTCTTTGCGATTGAATATTGCATCAACACTTCTGGGGGATATAAAAAAATTTCTAGATACCAGTTTTACGATTTAACCCATAAGTACGCGGTAGTAGGTGGATTCAGAACTTACCCAAGGGAAATTGAGCTTAACTAAATGAAACGAACTTGAATGGAATGCGAACTCGGTTCTCCGATTTTTCTTTCCGATTCGTTATCCATTATTCCACACGTACATCCCAATTTTCGCTTTGACTAGATCGGATATCCTGGTCAAGCCTGACGTAGCCTTAGCTGGGCTAATCTGACGAGATTCAGATTTCAGGTTATCAATTGTTCAAATTATTGTTAAGTATTAACAATGTCAAATGTAATGTCAATATGGTCATACACTTAATTATTATTCAAATACGATAATAAAGTATCAGACCATCGGTCAGATGTGAAATATTTGGGACACGACTGTTTACTTGATACAACTCATTGTCTCCGTAATTGTAAAGAAATTGTCTGAAAAATACACATTCGCTTTCTTGGCTAGACCACACATTAAACTAAAGTGAAGTAAGTAATATATACTATGAAATGGATTAAGTCCGACAATTATTTAATATATTTTCTAGAAATAGAAATTTCGTGGATAATATGATCTAAGGGGAACACTGTCATTCGGATTTTGCTAACCAGACGCGTCTTTGTACAGTATATTTATATATTTTCCTCTCGCTACCTGAATATTTGAGAAATCTTATTCAAGAAAAATATGCGATCACCAGAAGGATACGAACCTACGTCACCCTTCGTTTGATCCGACGTGTCTTATTCCAACTTAACTAAGTCATATACGAATATATACTGTTTAATTAATAAACAGAACGTCTACTTAAAAAGAAAATAATATATTATATAAAATGATTCATACATATATATATTGTCATCCACGGAGAGACATTTTCGCTGTATAACAGCTCATCACTGTGCTAGACAGAGAATCGGAGATTCTACCACCAAGACATAAGTGCACATTCCCTCCCCAGAGAGCTCAACCGAAATAAATTTTTCAGGAACATATATATTGTCATCCACAGATAGACTGTTTCGCGGTATAACAGCTCATCAGTGTGGCTAGATATCCGGTTGCCTCTAGCTCTAGCTAGGATTGAAACCAGATTAAATTGGCGTCAATCGTAAATTCCACCACTAAGCCATTAGCGTACGACAGGGATGAAGGTGAATTTATGCGCATTTATTTTTAGATAAACACACAGTGACTGAGATATATTGACTGATAAATTTTTCAGGGTCATATATATTGTAATCACAGCTCATCAGTGTGCTAGACATCCGGTTGCCTCTAGCTAGGATTGAAACCCGACTACCAATAAGCCATTAGCGTACAGCAGATGAAGGTGAATTTAAGCGCATTTATATGATTTTAGGATATTACACCAAAAACATGTAAAAATCGCTTGACAATTGCAGTATCAATGCATCTTATCAGGCGATTGTAAATTACAATTTATTACGGTAATTTACGGAAATTGTTAGGTGGATTTGAGATAATCATAATTAAGTAAATCATCGAGTTTGTTAGAAGAAACCTCAACAGAATGCAGAAAGCACTGGATGGCCGTTTCATCCTATATTTGGGATTCATCAGCAGTGCGCATCCACTACCAGGGATTGAAACCCGGACAGTCACCGGGGTCCGTGGCACAGATGGTATGACGTTTGCTTAATAAGGTAACTGTCGGGGGTTTCAATTCTCGGTAGTGGATGCGCACTGCTGATCAGTCCCAAATATAGGAAAAACTCGATGAATTACTTAATTATGAATATATATATATATATATATATTTTGTCAGCCACAGTCAGACTGTTTCGCTGTTTCACAGCTCATCAGTGTGGCTAGACGTCCGGTTGCCTCTAGCTAGGATCGAAACCCGACTGAATTTGCGTCAGTCCGAACTTCTCCCACTAAGCCATCAGCGTACGGTACGGGATTAGGGTGAATTTTAGCGTGTTTATTTTTAGATTCAGATAAACACACAGTGACTGACAGTGACTCAATTCTGTCGAAGAGTCGTGCAGTATTAGCTTAAATAGTCACTGTTTACAAATTCACACCACAAACCTTAGGGCTCAACCGAAATTAATTTTTCAGGAGCTAATATATATATATATATATATATATATATATATATATATATATTAGCTATATATATATGTTGTATGAATCTTTAAACATGTTTTAGATCAGAGAGGTAAAAGAAAGGAGTCCAAATATACAGAACACTTCTTCTGACTTCAGAATTACAAGTGTTAATTGAGACGCAAGTTCTAACCCCGTATAAGCAATTTTTAAATCAAGTAGTGTGATGAACCTGATATAAAAATTATTTAAATGTATTTCCCTTCAACATTTAAGGGTTTACTGATATGGTCTTCAATCAAATCAAGTATATTTTATACCAAATAGACTAATAAAAACGCTACGAAAATTATGTAAATTTATTTATCATTAAAATGACGAAGGATGACACACTGAAATCCCATGGTGCATAAGGATAGCGAAAGCCGCCTTTCAATGGGTAAGTATTCAGAAACAAAAGAAAGAGTATTGAAATGTTTCGTAATATCACTTCTCCTATATAACAGCGAATCTCCTCACAGATGAGGAAAAACCTTGAAGTAAAAGGATGCTGAGAATACGATGGGCCGAACATGTGAGCAACGAAATTGTTCTAGAGACATTGGGAAGAAAAGGAACACTTATACATAAAATCACGAAGAAACAGTTGGAATTTCTAGGGGACATGATGAGGAAAAGGGACTTGGTAAATATTATACTCACTGAACAGATTGTAGACAAGAGGGACAGACAAAAATAATGCATAAACAATCTACCGAGCTTGAGTGAATGGAGGGCGGTGCAGGGTTACAAAGGACAGGAAATTGTGGAGAGCCATGATCGCCAACCTACTAAAGAGGCACAGCACATTGAAGATTAATAATTGTCGTGAGAATTACGTTGATTAATTGATGAGTAAGATCTCCAGTTCTCTAAAAAAAAACATTTCAAACTAGAAAATATAATGAGACTGGTATCAAAATTAAGTCTATTTATCTCCGAATCAGAGTTTCATTCATGAGGCAGTCATCATTTAGCTCTAATAATTTTTTTTCCAAGCGTTTTATCCAATTTTTCATTCTGTCTATGTATAAAACCTCCGGCAATTTTCGGCGCGCAGCAACTTTGATTTTCGAATCAGAAGACTGTTTCTGCGAAATCGTTTCTACGAGCAGAGTGTATACTAGCTGTGTTCTCACTGGTTGTTCAGGTTATTGGCCATAACGCAGTCTTGCGTTGGTAAAATGCAAACCATTCTTTTGTTTCCAGGATTTATATATCATAGGTATTGTTTGAGCATCTGCTTGCAATTCATTCAGTCAGTCAGTCTTCTTTCTCTTCTTTGTGACGTATCCGTTCACCCTATTGCTGATCATGGCTCTCTACAACCTCCTATTCTTCGTTACACTTAGCAACGATTTTAGACCTGTTTCTGAGAAGTACCACTTTATGTAAAATGATGTAAAAAATACTTTTTCTGTTCAGTGAATTCTACAAAAATTTACGTTTTGCAATAGACTCTTTAGTATGACTTAGGGCACTCCATCCAACCGGGAATTCACACGAAATTTATAAATTGTATTTTTCTTTCTCAATGTACCGTGTCACTTCAACAGATTGGCGATCATGGCTCTCTACAACATCCTATCCTTTGTGGTCCTTAGCAACATCCGTGTCTTTAGCAAGCCCCTCATTCCGCACGCTGTTATTCATTTATACAAGCGTGTCAGGTATGCGGCCAGGTAATTTTCCCCTGTCACGTTTACATTCGATATGTCCCGTGAGTTTTAAATTTTTCATGCCATTCTTCCTCATTATGTGTTCAAGAAATTACAGCTGTCTAGTTCTGAGTCTGATTAAAAGTGCCCCTGTTGGTTTCTATTTTCTTTAGGACTTGTTCTTTGTTAAATCGCTCCGTCAACGGAATTGTCAGCGTCCTGAGAACGACACATTTTTAGCCTCCAGTTTTACCAGAGAGAATAATTTTCTTTGGAAATAATAATTTCTTAGTGATACAAGTCTTACGAATTAGCTCATACTCGGAGGGTGGATACGTGGATTCATACCTTTCCCACGGGTTTCTGTGCGTATGGGAACTATAACTAACCCAATTGAAATTGAAACTCGGGTCTCCGATTAAGAGTTCCGAGCCATTATACATGCGACCACCCACACAATCAAGATTACAACACATGGTATTCCTACGCGGTCACCAATCTAGGTACTGACCAGGTATGTGGTTGCTTTACTTCGATGATCGTACGGGAGTCGGTGTTTCAACGTGATGTGACCGAAAGCATAGAGGTAAGAGGGACAGACGAAAGCAACATATAGTCTACCTAATGAGCTGCTTGTGTAAATAGTTGGCAGTAGAGGATTTAGTAGAGATAGGAAAAAAAAAGTTTTAGTAAAGGGTGAAATGGAGAGGGAATTGTGGAGAGCTACGATTGCTCTGTTCTGAAGAAGAAGAAGAAGAAGAAGAAGAAGAAGAAGAAGAAGAAGAAGAAGAAGAAGAAGAAGAAGAAGAAGAAGAAGAAGAAGAAGGAGAAGAAGAAGAAGAAGAAGAAGAAGAAGAAGAAGCAGAAGAAGAAGAAGAAGAAGAAGAAGAAGAAGAAGAAGAAGGAGAAGGAGAACATGAAGAAGAATGTACAGACATCCGTTTTCTCTCTGAGAAATCCCTCACAGGATTCTTTTGTAAAGAAATCAATTTTTTTTTTTAGAAAGCATTGTCAGATGCTTAGAAAATGTACCGATGATCTAAAATATACGAGAATGAAATTTGAATAGTGTTAATATTTGACACCGCGGCGTTGAATTCACTGACTGCAGATATCGATTTTGCGCGAAAATAAGTCAAACCACTCACATTAGTTCGAACATAGGCTTCTTGTTACAACGTTGAGACGTTCACAGTTCGATGAAATCTAAATCCACACTGTAGTGCACGTTGTCTACCTGTGCGCTGACGCGAGATATCTGCACGAATTATGCGGCTAGTCTCTGAATTTACTTACGCAATAAAGGCAGAAAGAATGTCGTCTCTTTTGTTACTGCTAGTTCACCTAATATAAGGCCCAAGAGCCTCTTAATGTAGTGTTACTGAATGAGTAGGAAGAAATAATTACGCAATTATGTGCATATATGAAGGATAAATAACTGGTGACCCTAGACAAGAACAGATTGTCGTGATTGGGAAGTATCCATGCTGAAGACATCTCTATGGAGAGAAGTTGTGGTTCTTCGGATAGAGCTGCTTAAGTAGAACTTCCATCATACTAACGAAATATGAAGGGAATTAGAAGGTTTCGACTCTGCGGATGTGGCATGTCGAGTTTTAGCTTTAAATGTTTGGTCTAGTGGAACTAACGGAAAGAGCTCCTCTGAACATTATCCTCGAAAATAGCGATAGATTTGTGAGAGGACGACGACGTTTTGTCTCAAGAAAAGGGTCTCCAGTTTTGAAAATAATTCATCGCTAAGAAGGCCGCGTAAATGCTTTCGAAATCTGTCGCGGCTGGAAAGTTAGATCCAGATTTGCTGTAGTGGAAATCATGTTGTGAGTTCGATCCTCACTGGGTGGCCCTATATATAGTTTTTATAATGCCTGGGTTCGGTTAGTAAAAGGGAAGTAAAAATCCCACCCTTGCGCGTTGATTAGCAGGTTATTCTTGTGGATTTGCTCAACTAATGTTGGTTACGATTAATGGTAAACACACTTAGGTTTACCAGTGAAACTTTCACTTTTTACCCCGTTCTGAATTTTCTGAAGAGTCAATTCTTATTCTAATGATTGAAATACGCTTTTTGAGAATTCCTGAATATAATATACTTCACGAAGTTTCACTATTGAATCGTTACATATTTTAGTTTCTAACTTTATCAAAATACGGGAAACATTTTTTTTTTATTTCTTATATCTTATTTTTGTTCACTCTTATTTTCTGTCCTGACATCACGTAAAATATACCCTATTCATAAAAAAATAATTATCTATTATAATAGTTATAAAAGACGAAAATAATATAAAGGGTGTTTCATTAAGTCGGATGAAAGTCGGCAGTAAATAAATCAGTGTTATTGGGGAAATTTTATTATTTCTCTATTGGATCAGGTTATTTAAGGCATGGTAATTATGCGCGAAATATAATATCGCCCAAATGTCCGCCGAGGTTTTGGAAGCACACCTCCACTCGATGGTCAAAATTTTTATGACGTCTCTGCATAGTTCCTCTTCGATCTCACCAATATGCCTTATCTCATCCTTCAGCTGTTGGATTGTTGTTGGCTTGTTAACATAATCCTTACTTTTGAGATGACGCCAAAGAAGAACTCTAATAGCCTCAAGTCACACGATCCTGGTGGCCAATTGACTTCGCTGTTTCGAGAGGTGATGCGACCTGGGAACTTCTCATTCAATAAAGTCATTGTTGCATTGACTGTGTTTTAGGCTTCGATTACATTAACACGTTGTTTGATAGTTAATCTTTCCATGGTTGAAACTGCAAAAGATTTAAGTTGTTAAATCTGAAATAAAAAAAGGAAAACCTCATTAGACGCTTATAATTAATTGGCATTTAGAAGCAGTCCAAATTATTGGAACACCCTTTATTTTCAATTTATCGTTACAAACAATTTCTTTTTTTCATTGCATGTTTTACTCTTTGTGACAAACGAGAAAAGAGTTTAAAAGCTGGTGGTCATGAACTTAAATGAATTAGAGAGACAGTTCAAATATCTTGGCTCGATTATCCTGAAGAGCTTTCCAAAATAGAAATAATTTCAAGAACAACAGAAACGGTAGCAGCTGCTGCAAAACGAGCAATCAACTGAAATAACAAAAAAATATGACTTAAAACAAAGTTCAAAATCTTGGCGTATTGTTCTTCCCAATCTGAAATGCAAGCATTAAAAATGAGATGCTACAAGAACCGAACATATGTCGACCGCTTTTACGATATGAACTGACAAAGATATATATATATATATATATATATATATATATATATATATATATATATATATATATATATATATATATTTAGATAGATAGATAGATAGATAGATAGATAGATAGATAGATAAAAATAAAGTGACTGAGAAATAAATAGATATGAACAGACATAGATAGATAGATAGATAGATAGATAGATAGATAGATAAAAATAAAGTGACTGAGAAATAAATAGATATGAACAGACATAGATAGATAGATAGATAGATAGATAGATAAAAATAAAGTGACTGATAAATAAATAGATATGAACAGATGTATATATAGATATATATATAGATATATATATAGTTATAAACAAATAATAGATATGAACAGATAGATAGATAGATAGATAGATAGATAGATAGATAGATAGATAGATAGATAGATAGATAAAAATAAAGGTTGTCTGAAAAATAAATAGAAATGAACAGAAATAGATAGATAGATAGATAGATAGATAGATAGATAGATAGATAGATAGATAGATAGATTTTCTGGTTCGGTTGATAGGAAATGAAAGAGAACATTCTGAGAGATAAGAGCACAAAGAATGGGTTTAGGTTAACAGAAGATCAAATGACGTCATTCAGTCGGATCTTCCGTGCATCCCCTGGAAACTGAACCTTCGCTCAGAAAACATTACTAAATGCAACCGACTAACAAGAAAAGCGAGCCGAAGAAGTAAGAATAGGAAATGCATCCGTATCAATGAAAACGAGAAAACAGGTGACATTTCAAGGATTTTTAGATCTTATTCCCCTTTCGGTCTACATAAGTTCCTGCAGGCCTACCCCTCGGTTTTATTGCAGTACTTAATGTCGATGTATTGAATAAGATATAGCGACGTTGCTGACATTATTTTTTTATTTATACCAGATGTTCTTTTTTTACACTATTTACATTATTCGGACTATTGTCCTCATCTCTGTCGCCATATTTATTACAACGTTTCGGCCGTTGTACGCTCCGACCTTCTACAGGTGGTTGGCATGTCGAAGTGTACCCTTTATTTTCACTCACTGGGGTAGACTGTTCTAGTTCCACGTGTAATGTTTAATGGATGTCAGTTATCAGTTATCTCCCCTTACTTCCCCTCTCCAAGTTCTCCACTGCATTAACCAGCTATTGAACTCACACTCTTTGGGTCCTGTCACTAACTAACGCCTTTATCCACTGTGTCATGTGTCCTTGAGGACAATAGTCTGAATAATGTAAATAGTGTACATAATACCTCATCTCAGAAATATAGGGAGTTGTTCTTTTTTGATTGAATCGTTTCATCCAAAGCCATTAAGACGCAGGGGGTTGCTAAGTGTTAGCGAATATGAGAAAAGTTTATTATCAAGGAGAGAGGACAATAAAAGAACAGGGTTTATTAAGAGACCGAAAATAACGATTGACACTGACAATTTTGAAGAGCAAATCCGACCGGAAATCAAGAAACCGGAAGAGAGTTTCACAAGCGAGGAATGAGGAAGAATAAACTTACGATTATCACCGTGAAATGCAAAATGGTGTCAGACAAGGATGTCCTTACTCACCAGATTAATTTAACGTATATACTGAATCGAAGAAAAAGAATATAAAACCTACTAAGAATTATTATCGGTGGACGTAATATTAACACTAAGAAATACGGATGAGACTGATTTGATGTCAGACTCCGAAGGAAAATTCGACAAACTCTTAGACAATAAACGAAAGCGAGAAATTACATACCATTAATTATCTTAACGGTTTATGGCGATCAACAATATTTATGATTTGTAGACAGTAAAATCCAACAGGTGCAGAGACGAAATTATCCGTGGATTGTGGTAAAAGCCGACAGAAAATAGGAGGTAGAAATATGAAAGTATATCGAAATAGAGAAAGATGTCTTCCAAGACCTAAGCAATGTATTAAGTGTTAAGTTAGTTTCGGTAGAAACACAGGAAGGTCGGCTGATTTCATATATCTATCTTCATCTATGGCAGCAAATACTTCACAATTTTCTGACAGATGAAGTAGAGCAGCGGATGCGACAGAAATATGTGTCTTGTTGTGGAGTAGCTGAATACCCCCACAAGTTGAACTGATGTAAGTTTATTTAAACAGCATTCTCACTTACTGAGGGAGATGAGTTAACGATTAATCGTTACTCTGCCTTCGTGCGGACAGGAACTCACACTAAGCTATGACAAAGGGCAGAATCTCAACTAGGGAGTTAGACAGCTGCCCGACCCCGTGTATGCGCGCTCTACGGGGAATTTATGCCCAAGCGTACGCACTCGGAAAGCCCCACGTTAAAAAACGGCCGTGTGCCACATCCCGCCTTGTGGGGATGTCTCGGGTAAATACCGAGCAGTTAATTATTAACTGTTTACTACATTAGTGTGTTTATTAATTCTAACGTTGCACCAACCCACTTACCAGTGAGCAAATCAAATTACTATCGACTAGCTCGGAAATTCGACTGATTTAAATCCAATCGAGAATCTGTGGTCACTCTGCAGTGAACGACTTCGTGGAATGGACATAGGAAGTACTAACATGTGCACTGGGTCATGTTTCATTGGAAAAATACGAAAAAAAAGTAAATATCCGTATCGTTCGTTTTGTTTCAACTAATTTGCACAAGGGTGAAGGTAACGCGGGTCGGGGCGACGTTATTTCAGACTAATTTGCACAAGGGTGAAGGTAACGCCGGTCGGGGAGACGTTATTTCAGACTAATTTGCACAAGGGTGAAGGTAACGCCGGTCGGGGCGACGTTATTTCAGACTAATTTGCACAAGGGTGAAGGTAACGCCGGTCGGGGAGACGTTATTTCAGACTAATTTGCACAAGGGTGAAGGTAACGCCGGTCGGGGCGACGTTATTTCAGACTAATTTGCACAAGGGTGAAGGTAATGCCGGTCGGGGAGACGTTATTTCAGACTAATTTGCACAATGGTGAAGGTAACGCCGGTCGTGGAGACGTTATTTCAGACTAATTTGCACAAGGGTGAATGTAACGCCGGTCGGGGCGACGTTATTTCAGACTAATTTGCACAAGGGTGAAGATAACGCTGGTCGGGGCGACGTTATTTCAGACTAATTTCATCAAACAGGTTTTGTTTAAATACTTTCTCTATAACTTTAGATATGCCATGTTTCGTATTTCGTTGATTTCCTAAACAATTCTTCATTCAATTCTTCATATTATTGGTTTTTTAACGGCTCTTTTGCCTCTGTAGTCCCTTTTCTACCATGTTTCACTCAGTTACTCTGTTTCCCCTTCATTCTTTTTCCTTCAGTATACCCTGTGAGTGTTAAATTCTCCAAGCCTCCTTTAAATGTTATGTGTACCAATAATTTCTACCGACCTTTTTTTGACTTCAAGTATAATTTCATTCTATTTCCGATGTCCCTCAAAACTGCGTCTTTGTTCACATGTTCAATTCATTATCAGAATGTCTCGATAGAACGGTCCCTTCGGTTGCTCGGAGCTGCTTCTTCGTCTGTGAGGCAAATGTCCAACATTCAAGGCCATATCGGAGATTAGATATTACCTATCAGGCTAGCATTCTTTCATTTCTTTTTAAGGATAATTTTATTAATTCTTTACTCAGTGTCTCTAAGGACTGCTTTGCTATTTCCGTCTATTGGTATCTCGAGGTGGGTCACGCTGAGCAAGATTATATTATTCCCAGATCATTGTATGAATCAGGATATTTTTTTTTATCATTTTCTTTAACATTTAGGTTTGTCTTGTGATATTTTCTATTTGACTTAGACAATCGTCCATCTTATTTCGCCTTCTTTCTTTGATCTTGAGTATAATTTCCGATAGAATAAACCGTGTCAACTAATTTTCTTTTTGTTTTCGAACCCATTTGTCTTCTCGGCGTTTTAACATCGTGTTTTCCATAGGCATAATTGGACCATTTGCGTCTTTGTAATTCATACAGTGCTGTTCGATAAAAGTGACTCACCTGATTTTTTTTACTAAATGTTCTCTTCTCCGATGAAACGAAAGTTGAGCTAAATTCAAAGGATAAGCGATCTAAAATCCGAAGAAAAACATTTGAAAGCTCTTTGAATTTAGCAGTAAGTACTGCCAAGCATCCGTTCACTGCAAAAAAATAAAATAAAATAAAATAAAAAATAAATAAAAAAATAAAAAATAATTACATAGATAAAGCCCTTCGTAATGTGACGGCTGTACTTGTCAGAACAAGTTTTTGTATCTCTTTGAGGCCTGGACTTCCAGGGATCCCTTCAATCAGCCTACTGGAATCTTTTCCAACCAGTCCAAGGGCTCCAACTACAACAGGGGTTGTTGATGTTCCCATGTGCCACATTTTTGAGATTTCTCTTTCAAGGTCCTTGTATTTTGAATATCTTCAAAGATAAATTGCAGTCTGCAGGGACTGCCATATCAATAAGGAGGTACTTATTTTGTTCGTGGTCTTTAATAACAATGTCTGGGCGGTTGGCTTTGATTGTTCTGTCAGTGTGTATTGTGTAGTCCCATAGAATTGTAACAGGTCCTATCTCCGTAACCGGGTCTGGGTGGTGTTCGTACCAATTTCTTTGTTTCCTTCCCGTAGAAGTTGCATATTTTCCAGTGCAGATATTGGTCCACTCTGTCATGCCGGTTTTTATACTCAGTGGGTGCCAATATCGTGCAACCTGATGCAAGATGATCAATGGTTTCTGGATATTTATCACAGAATCTGCATTTTGGGCTAACACAGTTTTTTTAGTATATGTACATGATAATTCCTAGTTAAAAAGCATTGGTCCTGTGCAGCAATGATAAAACCTTCCGTTTCAGCTTTCAACCCTGCACTACGTAGCCATTGATATATTATTATTATTATTATTATTATTATTATTATTATTATTAAAAGCTTCTGACCAAAAATAATTTATGGCTATTGCATTGTACATGATCAGACGATCATGTACAATATCTTTATTGATATTGATGTTGTTCTGATCTGAAACATCAAAAAATGCCCTCAGTTTCCTAATTCCTTTAATCCATCGGAGAATATTTCCTTTGGCTTCAGGCACTATTGCATGCCATCATTTGCGCAAGGCTTCCAGAACAGTATTGATCAATCTTCTCAGACACTTTCAGCTTCATCCTGCGAACTGCAGGGAAATACGATTCCAATCTCTGACAGTATTATAAGAGAAATCTTTTTTGTAACTTTAGAGATATCAAATTTTACGCACTTCACTTCTGATAGCAGGCCTAGGAAGAACAGTTATAGATAGGTACCCAGCAGGATAAGGGGGTCGTACAGCGTCAAAATCTCAGTCGTACCATCTGTTGTCTATAACAAGACAAGCCTAAAGCTTCTCAAGTCCAATCGTTTATTACAAGGTATAGCATACATGGAGTGGGACGTTAAAATAGATGCTGATATTAAATTAAAGCACATTTTTTAAGATTGTAACAATAACCAGTAAGTAAGGTGTATATCATTTAAATTTTAATCTATCTATGTATGTAATCTCTTTTCATCTCTCTGTCTATTAAGTCTCTACTGATCTACCTATCTGTTCATATCTATCTATCTATCTATCTATCTATCTATCTATCTATCTATCCAAGTCTCTTCCGATCTATCTGTTCATATCTATCTGTCTATCTATGTATCTATCTATCTATCTATCTATCTATCCAAGTCTCTTCTGATCTATCTATCTATCTATCTATCTATCTATCTATCTATCTATCTATCTATCTATCCAAGTCTCTTCTGATCTATCAATCTATCTAATTCCGTTCCTTTATATCTATCTATCTATCTATCTATCTATCTATCTATCTAATTCCGTTCATATCTATCTATCTATCTATCTATCTATCTATCTATCTATCTATCTATCTATCTATCTATCCAAGTCTCTTCTGATCTATCTATCTATCTATCTATCCAAGTCTCTTCTGATCTATCTGTCTATCAATCTATCTAATTCCGTTCATATCTATCTATCTATATATCTATCTATCCAATTCCGTTCATATCTATCTATCTATCTATCTATCTATCTATCTATCTATCTCATTCTGCTTCTTTCTTTCTTTCTTTCTTTCTTTCTTTCTTTCTTTAAATAGATAGATAATGTTAATATTATTACTGCGCGTTCATTTTTCGCCCACTCGCCAGATGTCGCTTTATCTGTCCTGATATAAACGATTTTTTCAAGACAGATGTTTCTCTACCTGACACCGTTTGGGCAATTTCGAACTGAGTTAGCCTACCGCCATTAATTCATCTGCTGTTTTGTTTTATTCCAAATCGTAACGCACACTCTTCGTTCTAAAGAAATTTCCACATCGTTTAAATGTTGCAATTGATATTTGTTTCTTTCTTTAAATTCTCACCTGTTCTTCTGTCCATGGAAGTTGTCAGGCTTTCCATTCTTACACCGGTTGAAAGTTCATTCAGTGACCAGACAAGTGGGACCCGATAAATTCGTCTACTAATAAGGGTTATTATAAGATCCATTGGTATTTTATCCATTCCTAATAATATTTAATTCTCTTTGCTAATCTCACTCTCTCTCTCTCTCTCTCTCTCTCTCTCTCTATATATATATATATATATATATATATATATATATATATATATATATATATACATATACATACATTTATATATATATATATATATATATATATATATATATACTAGCAGCATGGCCCGGCGTTGCACGTGCTTGATTCAAAAATCGTACGACTCATACAGCAATCGCTATCACATGACTTAAAATATTTTTGCCCTTCCTTGCCTTTAAAGGAGTGCCCTTTGCTGTGCTGATGTTGCTACATGCCTTACTTCTTGCCTATCTCACACTGCGAATTTTTTCTAAGCTCTATACTAAACATTAAATCTGTTACGAAAAAAGAACTAAACAAAATGAACACAAAACGATCAGCTTTCAAAAAGGACTCGTAACTGGAAAAACCGAATGAAAAAAGAATGTTAACAACAAATACTTTTTCACACCCAACCCAGTTCTGCGGAATCAGAATCAACGTTGAATTTAAGCAAGCGAATGAGCCAATTGGAATAAAGTGCCATGCAGATTTAAATTTTTCCCACTTGTGACGAATGCAGCTATTGATTTTTTAAAATGCTAGCATGCCAGTTAACATTCGTGTCAGTCAGCTGTTGGCTCTCACGCTGGCCAATAGAATCTTCCTGCCTATTCGTGGCAGCCAGCTATAGGCTCTCACTCTGGCCAGTAGAAAATGGCTGCAAACTACATGAAAACTACCGGTGAAGCATGTAAAAATCGATTATTTTCACTATCGATGGGAGTTGGGAAATGCAAAGTCGGCCTTGGCCTTCCGCTAACTTGGATCATGTGCATGTAAATTTTGGTGCAAATCCGTCGAAAATTGCAGCCGTGCATTCGTTACACACACACACACACATCCTGACTTTTTTATATATATATATATATATATATATATATATATATATATATATATAATTCAGTGTTTATATTTATTTATTTATCTGTCTGTGTACCTACTCATCGTTCTTCTGACATTGATAGGAAATCAATAAATATTGCGTCCTGGGTATGGCGATAACCTACATTCGGAGGCAAGGCCTGTGATCAGGAGGTTTTGAGGAGCGTGGAACCACCTGTCCACTCTGAGCCGGGGTGATAGCACCTTTCAGAGATCCAGCTATGAGGAAATATTTAACCCCCAAAATGGGGTCAAACAATATCAACGTGTAAAAATAGGTTTAATACCAGCAATAAATTTTTACAACAAAAAATTATTTCTGGCAATACATTTTTGAAAAAAAATATTATCAGCAATAAAGATTTTGTGGGCATTAAATAACCCATTTATGTTGATATGCCTTAAAATAAAACAAACCAATCAATAACTCTCTCTGTCTCTCTCTCTCTCTCTCTCTCTCTCTATATATATATATATATATATATATATATATATATATATATATAATGAATAAACAATAAAATCTCAAATGACCTCATATGGGAATAGTTACCTTTACTATATATATATATATATATATATATATATATATATATATATATATATATATATGTGTGTGTGTGTGTGTGTGTGTGTGTGTGTGTGTGTTAAATCCCTAGAACATATATATTAAACACATAAAGTGGATGTAAATATAAAAGTAGACATTGACGTCAACATACAGCGCCGACATGTACTATTTTGTGCATCTCATCTTATTTCTTACTCTCTCTCTCTCTCTCTCTCTCTCTCTATATATATATATATATATATATATATATATATATATATATATATATATATATATATATCATTCGAAGACAGTAGTTTC